>JBBPEB010000006.1:107500-292500 GCA_039096225.1 Blastocystis sp. Blastoise
TCAGATAATTTCAGTAAATATATAATAAAATACTTTTTCACTTAGGATTAACTCATACTTAGACTTTAATTCTTTCTATTTATATATATATATATTATATATAATAATTATATATAATTATATATATATATACCAGTTCATTTGTCAAGTTTTCCTTTTCTTTCTCAATTTCAGACTATTTATGATATATATATATATATATATATATATATATACCTGTTTACTGGTACTCACAGTCAATTCATTAGTTATCTTAGCCTATATATATATATATATATATATATATATATATATATATATATATATATATATATATATATATATATATACATGTTCTTCCTTCAGAGTATTAAGCGTTTGTTCTGAATCAGACTAATATAAATAAATAAATATATATATATATATATATACTTTGAATTGAGACAACTGTGTAACTTGATCCTGTAGCAAACTCTATATATATATAACTATCTATATATATATATATATATATACAATAGTATCATTGGATTTGATTAAAGAAGCTTCAATTTCAGCCTAATTCAGATAGTTTCAGATATATAAATATATATATATACTTTTGTTTCACCAAGTTCTTTATGTTGTTCACTCAATTCAGCCTATTTCAGTCATATTAAGAGATATAATATATATATATATATATATATACATAATGTTTCTTTATTAATTCGAGTTGAGAGAGTGTGTCATTCTAAACAGAGAAGTAAAATGATTTTTGGCGGGAATATATATATATATATATATACTTGTTGTTGAGTTACAGAGGCTGTCTTATTCTCTATTTCAGACTATTTCAGTATATATATATATAGGTATATATATATATATACTTGTTGTTTTTGGAGTAATTCAAGTTGTTCAATTGCAGATAACTATATATATAAAATATATATATATATATATATATATATATACCTTTTCCTTTGTAAGAGAATCAACTTGAGAAAGTGTTTCTTTCTATATATATATATATATATATATATATATATATATATACATGTTCTTCAACAATAGAATGATAATTTGTTTCCAATTCAGTCTTTTCCAATAATACGGAATTCAATTGAGTTTGAAGTTCATTCTATATATATATAATAATAATAATAATAATTTACATATATATATATATATATACATCATGTTGTTTTAATGTTTCAATTTGATTTGTATATTCAGACTATATATATATATATTAGAGTATATAATTATATATATATATATATACAATTGATTCTTGAGAGATATTATTTGAAGTCTATATAAGAGTTATATATATATATATATATATATATACCGATTGAGAATCGATTTGTTGTTTTAATTTTGTCTATATATTATATACATATATATATATATATATATATATACATTATCTTCCTGTGATATCTCTAATTGTTTCTTTGCTTCCGCCTATATATATATATATATACATATATAATAAATACATATATATATATACCAATTCTTTATTAATACTTTCAATTTGTTCTCTCATTTGAGAATTCATTTGACTCTATATATATATATAAATATATAACTATATATATATACCATAAGAGTCATTTGTTCTTCTTCTTTCGAATTCAACTCTTTTTCCAGTTTTTCCTATTTATATATATAACTATATAACTATATATATACCTTATCATTATTTAAATTCTCAATTTCTGCAGTTAAGAATACCTATTTATAAAGCAAGATATATAGAACATATTAAATAATAATGATTAACATACAATTTTAGTCTTTTCACTTTTCAATTCTTGTTCTAATGACTATTTATATAAATATAAATATCTATAAATATTATTGTTTAAATACTTTATTTGTATTGGAAGAAGATTCTAACTCAGAACGCAAATTTTCCTAAGAACAAGTTATTAATTATTCAGAACAAATAGTATACATTTTGATGAGTTAAACTAACCAAATTTTCACTCATTTTCTTAGAGTTAATCTCATATTGTTTCTAAAATGAATATTTATTAACTAAAGAAATATCGTAAAAATTAAAATACGTTGTCTTCTTGAAGTTTCTTACATTGATTAATCAATTTTTTCTAATTATATATAAAGAACATTAGAATTCTATTCATACGCAATTATCAAATAACTTCTTCTTCTCTCCCTTTTCTTTTTCCAATTCTACTTTCAACTGAATTGCATCTTTTGATAATTCACTAGTTTCAGTCATCCTAACAATAATTATTTGTAAATATTAAAGAAAAATACTTAGGTGTAACTATTATATTATCTTTTGATATATAAAAGTAATTATAAACGATATATATCCAAGAAACTAATTGTTTTCTTAATATAACAGTAATTCCAGAAACTTTTCATTTTTTAATAGCACTAATGACAAAAAACCGTGATTTGAAACGTTTATCAAACAAACTTTTTGTCCTTTTATTTGTGTAGATATTCCATGAAATATTTGTTTTTTACTGATTTTATTCGACTTTTCCGTGGAAATTAACTTTTTTATATATCGTTTTTATTCATTTTATTCATTCATATATATATTTTGTGACTCTCTTCTATTGTGTATCTTAATAACAGTATTCTAGAGTATGTTGTTCAATTATTGAATCAATCTATATATACATGACGTCAACCATTTGATTATGAATATCTATTCTTATGCATTTTATTCAATATTAGTCTAAGAGATAGCGTCATAAACATAAAATTTATGTTTATAAGAACTTTTAAAACAGTGATCTCAAAAACATGGTTTTTTATATCACTAACAGTTGAATATATGCATCATATATGAAACCATATTTCTCTGTATATGTTTAGTAGAAATATTATATATATTTTATAATAGCGATTAATCATAATTTTTTTGCATCAATAGAAACACTTTATTATACTCTAATTCTTATATAACAACGTTTCAAGTACTTAAAAATTATTTTTATTAAAATATATTAAAACCATTTTATTCTCTAAATCTAAAAAATTATCTTATAAGAATTTGTTTTATTTTTTTAGTTTTGTTTTCCTTTTAAATATTTTTTCATAATTAAGTCCTTATTTATTTATTTAGGACTAAACTACATAGAGTAGGATATTGGATGAATTTATATATTCAATTGACTCTTTAGTTAAATTCTATTGAAAGTATGTAGTTGATAAAAGAAACGAAAATAAGTTAGACTGCTATAACTAATGTTACTGACTATAAATTCATTATTTATTTATAATTTATTGGAGATTTTCAATGATTGCTTGCTTGATATATGAATAAAACAAAGTCTTTTTATTCATAAAAGGTTATAATAGTTGTCATAATAATTTAAGACTAAATATTAGATTATTCGTAGGTATAATTCATTGTTTTTATAATTAAGTTGATTTTATTTTGCATCATTATTCATAGCAACCAAACAACAATTAAATGAGATTTACATGTAATATGGAAGAATAATTGAAGAAATAAAGATATCTTCAAAAAAAGAGATTTCCATTGAAAGTTGAAGATAAAGTTGTTTCGTTAAACGATTGTCTGAAATAGTATTCGTTTAGATCTTATCAAGAGGAACGATTCCAAGAAGTTCAAATCCTTGTCTCATAATTTTTTCAGAAGCAGCACATAATAATAAACGAGAATCTTGTTCTTCTATATATAATATATATATGATTATGATTATTATAAATATATATAATATATATGTTATATTATATACCTGTTCCTATGACTCTGCAATCTCTGTAGAAGGCATTAAGTTTTTGAGAGAGATCATATAAGTATTTACATATACGATTAGGAAGGAGATCTGAATAGACAGCTTCTAAAGTATCTTGGAAACGAAGTAAATAACAAGCTAAATCCCATCTATAGTATATTATGATTATGATTATGATTATGATTATGATGATGATTATGATTATTAGAGAATATAAATAATAAAATAATAAATAAAAAACATAAAATATAATACTAACAATACTACATACTCTGCATCTTCATTAAGATGAATAGCGTTATTCTTAGCAAGTTCTTCAATAGGTACATTACATTTATTGATAATACTTTGAATACGAGCATGACTGTATTGCATATATACATTAGTATCTCCATCAGGAGTAAGCATACGATCAAAGTTAAAGATATAATCCGATAAACGATTTTGACGTAAATCGAAATATTTTACACCACCATAACCTAATTGACTACCTGCAAATTCGATATCTTTAGGATCTGTAAGAGAAGAGATCCCTTGTTCTACACGTTGATTTAATATACCTATAGCTCTCTCACGAGCTTCATCTAATAAATCAATTAAACGAACACTCTTTCCTGCTCTAGTCTTGAATTTCTTCTTATCTTCTCCTTGAACAACACCGAAACCCACGTGATCGACACGAACTTCCTTACCATCAGCACGATCAAACCAGCCAGCCTCACGTGCTCCAGCAAATACTTGTTGGAAATGAAGAGCTTGACCACTATCGACAACATAAATGATCCAATCAGCTTTTTGTTCTTGGATTCTATAACGAATAGCACATAAATCAGTACTATCATATCCATAACCACCATCTCTCTTCTTAACAATAAGAGGAACATCAAATCCCTTGGGGAAAAAGACTAAAGCACCATCATCTTCTTTAATAAGTCCTTTCTCAGTGAGTTCTTCTACCACAGAAGGAAGAAGAGGGTTATAAAAAGATTCTCCCTTTACTTCTAAACGTTGATCTATATGAAGTAAATCATATACCTATAAATATAATAAAATAATAATAATAATAAAATAATAATAATAATAATAATAATAATAATAATAATAATAATAATAAAATACTTTTCTGAACATTTGTTCCGAGATAGAGCAGAGTGTTTTCCACATCTTTATATCTCTTTCATCCCCACTTTGAAGATGAACAACCTCCTCTTGACTTCTCTTCTTAAAGGATTCATCTTCATCAAACTTCTTCTTAGCTTCCTTGAGAAAAAGTATTATTATAAAATATATAATTAATAAAATAATAATAATAATAAAATAAATATAATAAATATAAATATAATAAAAAAATAATAAATATAAATATAATAAAAAAATAATAAATATAAATAAAATCTATATAATAAAAAAAAATAAAACAATAATCTATACTATACCTTATAGAAAACAGTAAGATCTTGAATAGAAGGAGGATTTGTTTCAAAATCAGGAGCTATATCATTTAAATGACTAATAAGCATACCAAATTGAGTACCCCAATCTCCTACATGATTAATACGAATTACATCATGTCCAGCGAATTCTAAGATACGAGCAAGTGAATCTCCAATAATAGTACTTCTTAAATGTCCTACATGCATATCTTTAGCTATATTAGGAGAAGAATAATCAATAATAACTCTCTTCTTTTCGATAGGAGGAGGAACAACACCACGAGTCAAAATCTTCTTTACACTCTCACTAACCCATTCTTTATTCAAATAAAAATTAATAAAACCAGGACCAGCTATCTCTAATTTACCAATAATAGCTTCTTCTATATTCAATAATTATTATTTATTAATGAAAAAAATAAAATAATAATATTATATAAAAAATAATAAAAAAAATATAAAATAATAATATAAAAACAATAAAACAATAAAATAATAATAAAAAAACAATAAAAACATACGAGGCATGCTATTCATAATCGATTGAGCAACTTCTCTTGGATTCTTAGGAGCTTCAGCACCCATTTCAGTCTTTAAAGTCTTTAATAAACTAAGTGCAGCATTACATTGATAATCATGCTTCATCTTAGAATTCGTATTTTGAGCAACCTATAAAAATATAGAATGATCCATAAAAACTCATCATTATTTCATATAAATAGTCAAACATCATAATACACATGTTTATGAATAATTTATTTATAAATAACAAATAGAATATACTTGAGCATTGATGGGAAGTTTACTTAACATACAAGGATAAGCAGTACTTATCGCTTGAACAAAAAGATTAGTCACAGTAGATAATAAGGAAGCACCTTCTTTTATTTCAGACATCGCTATTCTTCCTAACATTTATTTATTTAATGTCGTTCATAAATAAGAAATACAAAAAACCATACCATTCGTCATATTCCCCAAAGAATGAGTCATTTCGCGTCATAATTTTATTTTCATGATTCTTATCAATATTACACTAGAAAAACAAAATTATTTCTGGTTTTCAAACTCACTTCAAGAAAGAATTTGTTTTCATATATAAATTATTTGTTATCATGTAAGAATTATTTCGTCTTTTTTTTCTTTTCTAGTTATTACATTACTCATGAAATGCGTTGGATTTTTAATAAGTGACGCTAACTCATAAGTATATAAACTTTCTTTTCTGTAGATAACCAAGTGAAAGAAACATTTCACTACTCTTCTGATGAAAATATACTCATAATATCATTTCAGATAGCTTATACTATTGCTAGACTATAATACGATGAAAGTTGAATGATAATCAAAACTTATAATTACAAATATATAATTTGTTTCCTTAAAAAATTATAATTATTTCAAACATATAGTTTCAACATGTATGTGATATGAATGTAAATGTTATTGAACCTATAAAAATGATAATAAAACTATTTTATGTTATCTAAAAAAATTTTCATTGATAATTATCAATATCCTGTCGATCTTCTACTGTACAATCTCTAAATAAAATATAATATCTACAATTAAGCAAATATATCATTCTAAATAATATATTATGTAATAAACTAGTGTTCATTTGGTTATTTCAATAATATCATAAAATAACTGACGTAGATGACAAAAAAGTAACCTAAACAACACAGAATTATCTCTATACATCCAATACAATATCTATATATAAAAACTGTACTTCTTTCAAGCGAAATATTCAATACAATTAAAAGAAAGTGGAACAGAATACGTCAACATAGCTCTAGATAAATCATATATGATCTAACTTAGTATAACCTTTACAAAATACTAGCAATATTCTTGTGAGTATTGATTTCATTTCGACGTTTAGAGCTAAAACTTATTTATATTAAATGCTGAACGTTTCAAGTGACAAAATATTTTAAGAATTAACGGTGAAAATAATTGAGTCAGATATTTTTAATTGAATATTTGAGTATTTTTCTAGTATTCTCATCGTACACAACGAAATCATGATTATAGGAAAGTCAAAAAAATTTATTAGTATGTCTTGAATCTCGAAAACCATGAGAAAAACAATATTGTGTACTATTCTTAAGGAAATAATCATAGGAATTTCAACACTAAAAATGAGACACCAATTGAAAATTTGGCATTTAGTTTCTTTCCTTTTTTTGTATAAAAGATGTATCGCTCATCCAATAGCTTTGAAGCTCCGTCTGTGAGAGACGTAGACTTTAATAGATGTATGAAGGGACGTGTTGGATTAGATAATCTTGGTAATACATGTTATATGAATACTGGATTACAAGTATTTATTGAATGAGATATCTTGATTTGAATATATAATCATAATATTCATATATATATAGTGTTTATCTCACATTCCTGAATTAGTTTATTTGTTTCTCTCTAAAGAATATAAGAATAAAGTATAATTTGATGTTAGTGATACTTATATGTATTATCTGACTGATTTATAGGTTAATAAGAATAGTAAATTAGGTAGTCATGGTGATATTACAAGTGCTTTCTATGAATTCTTAAAGAATATGTGGTTTGGTAATGACTCCGTCTATAATCCAAGATCAATGAAAAGTTCTATTGGAAGAGTTTGTGGTCAATTTGCTGGATATGGTCAACATGATTGTCAAGAATTAATTGTATATATGTTTATTATGTTTATTCTATTTATTTTATTTATTTTATTTATTTTATTTATTTTATTTATTATGTTTATTATGTTTATTATTAATATATATTATATAGATTTGTTTATTAGATGCATTACATGAAGATATGAATCAAGTTATAGAACGAAAGTTTCTGGAAATGCCTGAATTTCATACAAGAAATCAGACGGATGCTGACTTTGTCTGGAATCATCATTTAAGTCGAAATATGAGTCCTATTGTTGATATGTTTTATGGCCAATTATCTACAGAATTAAGATGCCCTAATTGTGGAAATGTATTTATAGATATTATTATTATGTTTATTATGTTTATTATGTTTATTATGTTTATTATGATTATTATTATTATTATTATTATTATTATTATGTTTATTATGTTTATTATGTTTATTATGATGATTATGATGATTATTATTATTATAATTATAATTATAATGATTATATATAGAATCTATATCCTTTCTAATTCCTATATATATAGATAGTAGTTAATTATGATCCTATATCCTGTATTCCCGTCAGTCTACCTCCTGAAAAAGCATATATAAACCTGAATATCGTAGATTACTCGAATCCTATCCCTCAGGAACGTAACCAAGTTGTACGGATACAAATATCTGGAGATGACACATCCTGTCTTATTAATGATATCCTAGAGAAACATCACAATCTTCAACGTAATGAATATCTTCTTATAGTCGGTCAAGAGGGATATCAAGAAGGATCCATTAGTTATCGTAAGATGCATGATAATGAACCGTTAAGTCCTTTCGACGAATCAAATTGCTCTCAAAATGGAACTTATATTATTGCCTATAAGGTTTATATATATATACTATTATCTTCTTATGATTATAATTATAATTATTATTATTATAACAATAATTTCTCATCTCTATTCTTTATATATATATAGTATAATCAAGCAATTCCTTTAGGAGCAATTCCTGTACTATTACAATATACGGTGATTGTCAAAGCTAAGAATCGATATGGTCTTCATAATTATGATTATAAACCTCTTTCTATCAACTTTCCGAAAGTATTCTTCGCTTATTCTACAGAAACTATTTTAGAAGTAAAAGAACGTGTGTCGTTAGAATTAACAGAAAAGCAAGGAATTAACCTTCAAGAAATAGGTCAGCATTTTTATGATGAAGCTCTCTTTATACAACAGGCACAAGAGAAGAAACGAAAGGAACAAGAAGAAAGACATAAATTATATACTTCTTCTTCTTCAAATCTTCCTTCTACATCATCTTATTCCATATATAAACCTACTTTCTCATCGAATTCATCTTCTATCTCTATCGATACAACAACTCCCACGGTTATCAAACAATTACCTACTCCTAAAGCATGTACTTCTAATGATATTACTATTAATAATTCTACTGATATTACTATTAGTAATTCTACTGATATTACTATTAGTAATTCTACTGATAATACTATTAATAATTCTACTAATAATACAGGTAGTATTACTACAATGACTCCTATTACTCCTAGAGCAGTTGCTTCTAATGAAAGTGCATTATCTGAAGGATATAAATCATTTCTTAATACGAATTATCTTAATTCTTTCTCTTCTCATGGTCCATCGCAAACTAAGGATATCAATGTAGATATATCTATTGACGAACATGGACATATTGATAGTATGTTATCAGATCAAATTGAAGGTGATTTCTATAAACATATCAGTAGTAGCAGTAGTGACAGTAGCAGTGATGATGATCAATATATAGAGAAGAATGAACAGAATGAACAGAATGAACAGAATAATAATAGTACTAGTCATCCACAAATTGTGGAATCTACTTCTCCTCAAGACACAATTGAACACAATTCTCTTACAGTAGAACAATCCAATGATTCGAAGAGTATAGCTGATGATTCTGAGAATAGTATTTCTGATGTTGTTAGATCACCCGTAGAGATTCAATCAAGCCACGTGTCTAGCGATAATTTATTGGATAACCATGAGGGTCTTCTTGGAGGATCATCTAGTTATGATAAACAAGAAGAAGATAATGAAGCTATTAATAATAATAATAATGATAATAATAATAAGAATTATTTACCTAATCCCTTTGATGTGTCTGCTACGAATAAGATGGAAATTGAAGAAGATTCCCTACCCAACACGGAATGTATGCCTCCTCCTCTTCAACCTGTCTCTAATAATAATAATAATAATAATAATAATGGTGGTGTTCCTATGAATCCTTGTATTACTAAAATAGATAATGATGAATTTCCTAATGCAAAGCGTCCTTGTGTTAAAGAAGATGTTTCTGATAAGGAAATACATAGTTCAGAAGAACCCAGTACTATTGATTATGCATCTATATGTGATTCTATTCCTATTATTTTCTGTACATCAACGGATGTTAATAATAATGAACAACAAATCGAAAGAGAATTCAAACAATTATTAGAAGAAATACTTCATTCTTCTTCTTCTTCTTCTTCTTCTTCTGCTACTGGTAAACTTCCGAATTCAAATGATTCTAAAACTGGTTATTATCATCATAATTATAATGATTCGACACGTTTCTCAGATATACCATATAGAGAATCATGTATTCCTTGTTTATACGCTCTTATTGATATTTGTCAAACGGATTATAGTTATTATGTTACGCCTAAAGAACTTCATAATCAATTATCCCCGTGGTTATATACTCAATATGAAGAGAAAGAGAAGTTGAATATAAAATCGACTGCCGATGTAGGGTATAAAGAAGATGAAGAAGTCACTCTTGATGATTGTATGCTAAATAGTAATAAAATACGCAAACTAGATAATGATAATCAATGGTATATATATATTATTATTATTAACATTCTATTGTTATTCATTATTCTATTTATTTTTATATGTATATGTATATATTATATTTATTATATTTATTATATTTATTATATATATTATATTTATTATATATATTATATTTATTATATATATTATATTTATTATATATATTATATATATTGTATTTATTATATATATTATATTTATTATATATATTATATTTATTATATATATTCTATTTATTTATTATATTAATTTTTCATTGTTTCTCTCTATATTTTTATTTTATTTTTAGTCTATTTTCTATGAACATAATTATATATATATTTCTCTCTCTCAATATCTATATCAATACCTATATATATATATATAGGTATTGCCCTAGTTGTAAGACTCATGTATGTGCTGAATATAATACGACTATTTGGCGAATACCAGATATTCTTTGTATTCAATTAAAACGATTTGAATATAGTCGAAGTACTTCTTCTTATTCCTATGGGAATAGTATGTATAGATATGGAGGTCTTTATGGTCAAGATAATAAACGTAAATTAGATACTTTAGTTCATTTCCCTTTAACTGATTTCGATCTATCTCCTTATTTATCTCCCGAAGTACGTGATTTATATCCAGATACTGTATATGATCTTATAGCTGTAGCGAATCATAGCGGGACTCCTTCTTTTGGACATTATTATTGTTATGCTAAAGATGAAAATGAAGGTAACTCGAAATGGTATACTTATAATGATAGTAGTTGCCACTTTATGTCTCCTCAATCTGTATGTACAAAAGCTGCCTATGTTCTTATTTATAGAAAGAAATCTTGTATGACTACACAAACATTAGTTGAAAAACTAAAATTGAAACAAGACGAAATACGTCAACAAGAATCCACAACTAATCCATCAATTCCCGCGGTTTCTATGGCTTCTCCACCTTTACAAAATTCAAATCAATTGTTTTTTCCTGATTCATCAGAAGATTCAATACATTTTCGTGAAAATAATGCATTTCAACAATTGTTACAATATGGTAATGATGATAAAAGAGAAGATGAAAATAATAATAATGATGATAAAAGAGAAGATGAAAATAATAATAATGATGATAAAAGAGAAGATGAAAATAATAATAATGATGATGAAAACAATAATAATGAAGATGAAGACAATAATGACAGCTTCTATTCATTGGACAACTCTCCTAATAATGCTTATAACCGCGGGGATAATGAATATAGTGATGCCGATTCTTTATACAGTAATTCCCAACGATTGGAGAACGATCAGTATACTGATGATAACAATGATAATCACGTTTTTATGGATGACTTTAATAAACAAAATCATCCAATCGTATAAGTGAATTCTACTAACGTTTTACCTCTTCTTTTTTTCTTTCTCTATATTATATATCTATATATATATTTTTTTATTTGTCTTTCTTTTCTTTGTTTTTTCTTATATATTATTTCGATATCAGTGTTCTCTTAGAATTCTAGAAAGACTTTTCGCAATCCTTATTTAGTTGTTTTGTTTCATTTATTTGTTCTATATTACATATATATATCATTTTTTAATAAAGTATGTATAAAATAGTAACATTCATTCAAACTATAATCATTCAATTAAATATTTTTTTAAAGAGTTCATATTATTCAATATAAATAATAATAGTTTATAGTCTTTTTAATATTGATATACTTAGTGATCATAATTCTATATAATTGATGACTCTCTATATTTTTTAATATTAAAATAGTCTTTCTATACCTATTATTTTGAAGTATTATGGTGTATTTATACAGTGAGTTATAAAGATATCATTTCTTTTTTGTTGTTTTTCGTTGAATTTTGAGAGGGATATTACTAAGAAAAAAAATGAATTAATAAGTGATTTATAAATTAATCTGTGCATAAATGAATAAATAATAAATATTTTCCTCCTTTCTCTATTGTTTCTTCCGATCGTATTTCAATACATATATCAGTATCCTTAAATACTTGAGACAACGGACTGCTGAATATGGATGAAAAGGAATCAGACAAGTTCTATGTATATATATATATATAGTAATAATAAGAATAGTTGCTATTGATAAGTAATATAAAATAGATTATTTGAAAAAAAAAATATATAGTTATTATGAAATAATGATGAAAATGAATATATATAGTGGAAATACATCTGCATATATGAGTTGTCCTTTGTGATAGATTTGTATTTTATGGAGTAATTGGATAGATTGGAAACTAGAATATTAATAATATGAATATATGTATATATATACATATAGTGTTTTGTATGTAAATAATTGAGTAAATCATTTAGTTTAAAATGTTCCTTCAGTTGTATATGTGACTATTTATATAATGATTTTTATTAATAGAATAATAAATAGATATATATAGATATGTATATATACAGTGATTATATTACATTGATTACAGTTTTGTTTTTTATCTATAGAAATAGATATAGACGTACAACCGTCTTGATGATTACATCTATAGAGAGAGTAATAAATATATATATAATACATATAATAAATACTAATATTTTAATACTAATAATAATATAAATATAATAAATATGATAATATATATACAAAAGAAAGTTATTTAAAATGGGTCCCATTCCAGTTAATAATTTAATAGTCTCCATTACAGTAATACTGGAAATAACACTATTTACAGAGGGAATTGATGGAATAATTGTGGTTATTGTGTCCTATATAGAGGTTCTATAGTTTATTATATATTATATATATATCTACAAGAATGAGTTGTGAAGTTATTCCTTCAATATGATACAGAGATGCTCTCTCTTTACTTTTAGTATATATATATTGAAAATGATCAGGATTATGAATATTACAAGGTATATCTATAGATAATAATAATAATAATAAAGGTGTTTAAGGATATATGTATATTAATCTATATTTAATAACCATAATAATAACTATATATCTATATTAGTATACCATGGAATTCATTCGGAAAAGAGATGAGATAGGAGTATAGAATACAATGTACAGGAGTAAGAGGAGTTTGAATAATAGTACAGAGAGGAGTAGAAAGAGAAGAAGATGTATATAGAGATGAGGAACAGGATATACATGATGTATACTATTATATATATATATACTAATAGTATTATTATTGTTAATATATTATAATATAGATATTCATATTTATTATAATAAACATAATAAAAATAAACATATAAACATAATAAATATCATAAATATCATAAACATAATAAATATTATAAACATAATAAATATTATAAACATAATAAATATCATAAACATAATAAATATCAAACATAATAAATATCATAAATATAATAAATATTATAAACACTATATATATACTGTAGGAATAACAAGTCGACAACTACTTAAGATTCCTTCTGTTCCTGCGTCAATAAAAGGTCGAATAGAGAGAGGATCTAGGATTCCCTTGCGGTTATATTGTAATAAATTAAAGAGAATTGTATTTATATGTAGACGTGATTCTAGTGTATCTAGGCCACATATAATGATATCAAATTGACTATAAAACAAAGACAGTTTTGATTCTAATTGACAATAATGAGGCGTTATTATTACATCAGGAAATCGAAAATGAAGTTTTTTGGCAGCAACAACAGCTTTTGATTGCCCTATGTCTTCTTCACTATAGTTTACTTATAATTAAAAAAGAAATATAGATTTTATGAAATGAATCCTATATACGAGAATAGAAATTGACGATTTAAATTAGATAAAGATACTGTATCCATATCTAGAATATCAATGTGCCTAATTTCGGATAAACATAATGTTTTCAATATCTATATATAATAAAAATAAACGATAAAAAGCAATGTAAACTCAAAAATATACCTCACATCCAAGACCTCCTACTCCAAGAACTAAAATGCGTGCTTGATGTAAATTATTTATATTCTAAATAAGATAAATTGTAGCCGTAAATTATATACATCTTCATTAGGATCGAATAAGCCAATATTAGATCCAAATTGTGTTTTTTCAATTCCAAATGATGTCGGTAATGAAAGAATCTATAAATAATAAAAATCTACTTATTAAGATTAAAAGTCACTTGACGCAAATCTGACATTTAGAAATAAATATATAGATAAATGAAGAGCATAAATAATAAAAATAATATTCTTTTTATAAAAACGAAATTATTTGATGACAGAAGTAGGTGTAAAAGGTCACTCATTACATGGATATAGTCGTGAGGGTAATATAGCTGGAATGATTCAGTTACTTAATTCACGAGAGAATGTAAATGCACGAGACAAATATCAAAGGTATGCTTATATTCTTGTTCATATCATATATGAAATAGAACACCACTTCATCTAGCTGCTTATGAAGGTAAGTTAGATTCTGCAAAACTTTTGATTGAATTTCAAGCTAATGTTCATTTGATGGCTCAAGATAATACGAGACCATTACATTTCGCTGTTCAAAAAGGTCATATTGATATGGTTAAATTATTATTATCTAATGGAGCTGAGAGCGACATTAATGCTCCTATGAAGAATCAGAAGACTTGTGTCCATTTAGCCGCTGAAAAGAATAATGCAGAAATGTTAAAGTTATTATTAAATCGAGGTGGAAATCCAAATATGAAAAATAAAAAGAATCAGACTCCTTTCGATGTAACTACGGATGAAGAGTGTAAGAAACTACTTACGGAAGCAATTAAACGACATAATCAAGAAAAAAACAAAAAGAAAAATGATAATTTGAAACGTGTATATATGTATAGTTTGTGGTTTTTGTCATATATACTGTTTTTATTATGATTATATATATATAATTATAGTTTTCGTTTATATATATACTCTTTTTTATGATGATTATTCATATATATATTATAATAATGATTGTATTATATATAGAGATTAGAAGAGAATGATAAAGATGATAAATCAGGTATATATGTATAGAATGAATATTATATATATATATATTCTCTATAGATTCTAAGAGAATAAAAGTAGAAGAGAATAATGATACTAATTTGAGTATTCCTTCAAAAGAAGAAGAAAATATACATGAAAATACAGCTCAAAAAGATATCATTCAAACTAAAACAGATGAAACAAACAAACAAGAAACAAGGAATACTGTTTCTGAATCCCCTGAAGTTAGTCAATCAAATAAGACTATTATACCTGTGATACAGAAAACGTCAAGTAACTCAAAACAAAAGAAATCCAAACATAATGTTACTCTTTCTATGCTATCTTTTGCTCTTGATGATGATGAATAGATTTTTATATATAGACATTTATAGTGTATGTATGAATTTATTATTTATGAATTTATTATATATAAATGTATTTATTATATATATGCATTTATTATATATATGTGTATGTATTATATACAAAAATACTAAATTCATGAATACACTATTTTTTGTTCTTTTTTTAATATTTTTAAATATCTTATATATATATATATCTAATTATTTTACAACTTTTGTTGTTGATCATATTTTCACTAATAATAGATTATCTGTTATACATCTATGTATCGGTTGAGATTTGATTATATATATAAATATACGTATATTTTTAAATAATATAAATAACAAAAGAAAACGAAGAAAATAAATAATTATCGCTTCTTTTTCCATAACATTAACTAAATTTTAATTTACTACTAAATCCATATACTTCTCATAAATCTATATACAATACATTAAAATCTAATAATATCTCATTTAATAAACAACATTAATTGAATAAGTGAAAACACCAAGAGAATTCCTAAAAATTATAATATCGTCTCTATTACTCATACCTCTACTTGTATAAATACAACATATATTAAAACAATATACATGACAATTAAACTAAAAACAATAAATCCTACAGTATTACCACATTCACCTTATTGATCCAAATGTCTTCCTATAAATAATATATGAATTTATAAAAAAATTAATACTTTTAAATGGATTTCACTCCTACTCAATACATTTATAAAAAATGTTCACGTTCCCTATCTAGATGGTTTTTTCTTTCAAAAAAAATATTTTTTTAATAAAAAACCTTCTTAATAAGTAAAATAGACTTTGTAGAGAAGGTTTAAAAAAGTCTTGGCTATTAACCATCCAAAAAAAAATAAAAATAGAAATTTAATATTTCACGGTAATTTAGAAAATAAACAAATAGAAAGAATCATTTTAATGGTTATTCAGTTTCTTCTTTTGAGATAAATCAGCCTATACAGTAGAATTGTTAAAAAGTCAGACAATACAGTCGTTTCCAGAGGGTCCTATGACCCGCGGTATTTTTAACATAATGGCGACTAGAATATAATACAAATATGTTGTAAAATTCCCAGTCAAGAAACTATATGTGTTTTCTACTAATAATTAATTTTTGCCATATTCGACCTATTTGTTTAAATTTGACTTAAATGGATAGACGGGATATTGACAGAATAGATAAGGAAGTGGAAAATGAGGATTTTACTCAATATGTTCAACACATTCCTTCCGTCACACTATGGACATTTTGTGTTTTTTTGACCCTATTTCCCGTAAGAGAAACAACAAAATGACTGGGATTTTTTAATCAAAAATACGTTGGCCTAAACTCGAGAAAAGAGTGTCCGCCAACTTGTCAAGTTTCTCTCTTTTTGACGAGAAAAACTTAAAAATAACTCTACAAAATATATTGTTTATTTATATAATCATAGACATTCTAAATATTGACTATTTTACAGTGTTTTATGATTTAAAATGACTGTTTAAAACCAAAAAGACTTTAATTTTTTCTCTGAAGTCTATAATTCAGAATGGATTACATGAGTGAGAAGTTTTTAAAATTTGTGTATTCTCTGAGTGATATATTATCATTTCAATCATTCTCGTCAAGTCCTTTTACAATATAAACCATTATACAGCCTAAATCAACACACACCTAAAAATTTCTTCTTTTTGATTTCCCAAGGAAAAAACAATAAAATGACTTGACTTTTTTATTCATAATTTTTTAGCCTAAAGACGACAGCATTCTTTTAGCCAACTACCCTAGAAAGTCAAAACAATTAAAAATTCAAAAAAGAAAAGTAAAACAGAAGCTCTTGTTTTTGTTTATTGATTATCGTCAATAAACCTGTTTTTAAAAATATGACTTTAGAATATCATTCAGGACTTGATTTATAGTTCAGGGTATCGTTTTAAGGTTTAAAATAGCTTTTTTAAGAGAATTCATAATTATGTCCTAAACCAAGAGGAGTTGTGCGTTTTTATCATCTCTGTTGTTAGACATACTTATACACAACATACTCAGCTTACAAAATTGTTTTTCTTGCTTGTTGTGATTTTCACTCATTTTTGAATATTTGATTTTTAGTTTCAAAAGTGGTATAAAGTGTCTATACATGCCTGTAAGAATCGATTTTAATACTATAAAGTCAAAAATATTAAAAAAAAGTGACAGCGAAAAAAGGAGGGAAAATATACTTTTTTGAATTTCTTGATATTCCCGCAAAAATGATTTTTCTTTTAAGACCTGAAGACACCCATACGCTATTGAGCCTATTGACTTAGAAAATATTTCATTTGTTACATATTTTTTTTATTTTTATTCTATTTTTATTTGCCTTTATTTTTAAAAATAGAAGCTCATTTTAACTTCAGACTGTTCCCTTGTATGTATATTGCTATTTTTTATTCTTTACCCATATTAACATTCTCCCATTCTCTAGCATGTATAGGTTCCTGCTCGTCCGTGGTTATAAGAGTCCTCTTCAGTCCATGTCAACAACGTCTATGATGTCAAACTGTTTTCAAAGTATATATGTATTTATTTATTTTTATAATTATCTCTTATCTTTTTATTTTTTATATTGCTGTAATATTATATGATAAAATACTTATCGTATATTCATTCTATCTATTATTAACTTTCTTTTTTTTTTCTTGAATTAGAATTCTAATTCATTTTATTATTTATTTTCATTATTTTTATATTTTTATTTATTATTATTTATTTATTTAGGTTGTTTTCTACTGTTTCTGTTGGTTATCTTTCCCTATGACTCAACATCACCAAATTCATTTTTTTCTATTAGGTATGTTTATTTATTTATTTATTTATTTATTTATTTATTATCTAGTTCTTCTTTATTTCTTCTTCTTACACAAAATGATTCCTTCTTCTCTCTTCTTCATTTTCTTCCTTCTACACTTTTATCTCCTTATTTCTTCATCTTCTTTCTTTATTACTTCTTCCTATGCCTTGTCTCCAGCCTATATCCTTGTCTCTCCCTTTGATTCATTATCTTCCTCAGATCTTCATTTTTCTTTTATTTTTTCTTCTATCTTAATTCCTTTATTTTTCTTTTTTTTAATTATACCTCTCTCTTATCTTCGCTTCCCTTTTATATCACTCTTTCATTACTCTTTCTTAATCACTATTCTATTTACATTGTATTTCGTTATGTCTTTTTCTTTTATCCTGTTATCCTCTTCTCCTTATTCTATACTTCTTTTTCCTCGACATGTATTAGTGTATACCCTCCTTTTCTTCCTCTTCCTCTTCTTCTTCTTCTTCTCCATATAATTCTTTGCTTTTTTCAGATCTTCATCTTCTTATTTATATTTATATCACTATTTATTATATATATAGTTCTCTTCTATTATTTGCCTTCCTCCTCTTCCTTCTTTCTATTCTTCTCATACTTCTTCTCTCCTCCTTCTGATTCCCTTTTTTTTACTGCCCTATTTTCCTTCTTTATCTTCCTTCTCTCCTCTTTCTGTATAATTCTATCTCAATCTTCCTTCTCTCCCTCTCTATTCTCGTATCCATCTTTATCCTTATTCTTTTTCCATTTATTTCTCTCTGTCCCTGTCTATTTTATCTTATATGTCTCTTTCTACCTTCTTGTTTCCTTTTATATTTCCTTCTATGTCTCCTTTTCCACTTTATATCTACTTTTTCTTCTCTCTCTCCTTCTCTCTATTATTATATATTCTTATGTTCTAGTTATCTATTTTCTATTTTTATTTCTATCCTTTCATTCTCTATATTGTTATATCTACTTCTATTTTGTCTCTTTTCTTCTATCTTAATCTTCTATTTAATCCTTTTATTTCTTTCTATATATCTATATCTTCTTGTCTCTAACTTCTTTCTTAATCTCTTTTATATCCTTCTATTTCTCCTTCTATCTCTCCTTCTTTCTCCTTTTCTATTTTCTTCTAACCATCTTTTTTCCTATTTTTCTCTTTCTATCCCTATTATCTCATTCTCTATCTTCTTCTATATTCTTCTTCTTTCATCTTCTCTCCTTCTTCCTTCATCTTTCAATTTCCTTCTCTATCTTCCTTTTATCTCAGCTACTCCTTCTGTCTCAATCTTCAGTCTTTCCTTTTCTTTCTCTTTCAACATCATTCTATCTCTCTGTATTCCTATATTTCTCTTCATATTTCTCTATCCTTATCTATCTCATTCTACCTCATTTATGTGTCTCAATCTCATTCTCTATTTCCTTCTATTTTCTCTTATCTACTTATATCTTCGTATATTTCCTTATATCTACGTATATCTACTTCTCTATCTTATTATATCTCCTTCTAACTTAATTTACTTCCTCTTCTTCTTTTTCTCCTTCTATCTCCTCTTCTATCTCCTCTTTATTCTCCATCATCTTCTATCTACTTCTCTATTTCCATCTACATCCTTCCATCTTACTACATCTCAATCCGCTTTCTCTCCTTCTATATCCTTTTATATCCTTTTATCTCTCTTTCTCTCTTATCCTATTTATTTTTCTTATTTCTATCCATTTCTATCTACTTTATCTTCTCTATCTCATTCTATTGTATCTATATCATTCTCTTATCTTTCTATCTCCTTCTATTTTTAATCTTTTCTATCTACTTCTCCTTCTCTATTTCCTTCTATTCACTTCTATATACATCTCATTCTTCAAATCATTCTATATTCTTCCCTTCTTCCTTTTAACTCTTGCTATTTGTTTTTATTTTAATCTACTTCTCCTTCTCTCAACTTTTATCTACTTCTCCTTCTCTGTTTGATTCTATCTCCTCTCTATCCATATTTTCCTTTTTATTAATATTTATCTCCTTCTCTATATCTTTCGGTATTCTTCTATCTCTATCTATCTATCTATCTATCTATCTATCTATCTATCTATCTATCTATCTATCTATCTATCTATCTATCTATCTATCTATCTATCTATCTATCTATCTATCTATCTATCTATTTATTTATTTATCTCAATCCCCTCTCCCCTTCTATATATTTTATTACCTTCTATGTCTCTACCCTATTTCCCGTTTTCTTTCTGTCTCTTTCTTCTCTCATATACTATTGTTCTATCTTTTCTTTTTTTATTCTTCTTTTTTTCTTCTTTGTTTTTTCTATTATACTTCTTTATCTTGCTTTGTCTCTCCTTCTCTCTATGTCATTCAAATTATAATTCTCTCTATCATTCCCTATCGTTTTCTTTGTATGTATTTTTCTTTCTAATTTTTTTCTATATAAATTTATCTTTCTTGATATTCACTTCCTGCTCCTTTTTTCTCCCTTCTTCGTCTCATCTTCTTTTCTTCGTCTTCCAATTCTATCTGTTTTCCTCCTCCTTCTCTATCCTTCTCAATTCCTCTCTACCTATCTTTATATTCTTTCTTTTTTATACACCTTCCCTACTCCTCTATTTCTCTTTTTATCTTTATTCTTGTATCTATTTTTATCTTATTCTCTATTTCATTTGATTTCTTTTGTATATCTCTCATTCTATATAGAATTCTATCTCTTTCTATCTAATTTCTTCTTTATGTCTCTCTTTTCTTCTTTCTTTCTATTCATCTATCTATCTATCTATCTATTTTTATCTTTGTATTTCTCTTTCTATATTTCCATCTCTATCTCCTTCTGTCTATCTATATATCTATCTATCTATCTATCGATCTATTTATTTTATTTATTTTTATTTTTCTGCATCTCAATATATGTTTCTTGTTCATTCTTCTTTCTCTTCTTGTTCATCTTCTTCATTCTCATCTTACTTTTCTTTTTATTTTTTACCTTCTTTCTATTCTTCTTCACCTTCTTTCTTAGCTCTTCACCTTCATCTTCTTGTTCTTCTTTTTAATCTATTTATTCTTCATCTTCTTCTTGTATTTATTCATTTCCTTCTTCTTATTCTTCTTTCTTATCTCCTTTTTCGTTTTCTTCATCTTCATCTGCATTTCATTATCTTCTTCTTATTCATCTTATTATTTTTATTCTACATTTTCTATATATTATTCTGTTATCTCTTATTTTTTTCATATACATCTCAATATTATCTTCTTCATCTTCTTCTTCTCATCTTCTTCATCTTCTTCTTCTTCTTCTTCTTCTTCTTCCTTATCTCTTCTTCACAAGCATCTTCTTATTATTCTATTTATTCTCCATCTTCTTCTGGTTATAATTATTTCCTTCTTCTTCTTCATCATCATCTTCTACATATTCTTCTTCTTCATCATCATCATCATCATCATCATCATCATCTTCTTCTTCTTCTTCTTCATCATCATCTTCTACATATTCTCCTTCTTCTTCTTCTTCTTCATCATCATCATCTTCTACATATTCTCCTACATATTCTTCTTCTTCTTCTTCTTCTTCATCTTCTTCATCTTCATCATCTTCTACATATTCTTCTACATATTCTTCTTCTTCTTCTTCTTCTTCTTCTTCTTCTTCTTCTACATATTCTTCTTCTTCTTCTACATATTCTTCTTCTTCTTCTACATATTCTTCTTCATCTTCTTCTTCTTTTACATATTCTTCTTTTTCTTCTTCTTCATCATCATCATCATCTTCTACATATTCTTCTTCTTCTTCATCATCATCATCATCATCATCATCTTCTTCTTCTTCTTCTTCTTCTTCCTCATGCTTTTCCCATTTCTCCTCTAATCTTCTCTTCAATACCTTACTTATAGATCTCTATATTTATATTTTTTTTTCTCTATATTATTATTTTAATTCTTTTTTATTAATTTCATTAATTATCCCTATCTCATTAACTTTATATTTTTCTCTATTTATTCTCTTTTCATTTTTCCCTCCTATATTTAGCATCGTTTTCTCTTATACATATATTTTTTTTCATACTTATTTTCGTATTATTATATATCCCTTTATATTACTTTTCCTCTATATTATCCTTAAGCTTAAATTGGTAAGTTTCAATCAATTTATGATTGAAAACAGGTTCAATTCCTGTCTTAAGGTCGTTTATATAACTATTTTATGTATATATAGGTTTTAATATTCATATTGTATAAGATTTTCAAAAAATATATATTCAGAGAGGTGAAGATCAATTATGTTAATTACTATTTTTTTCTTTATATGTGTATTTATTTAATCATTAAATGTATTAGTTGTATATAGATGATTCATAGAAACATTCAAAACAGTTTATTCAATACAAAAATATTCCAACAATTATCAATTACTTAATTAAGTGTATTGTCGAACACAGAATCTTCTCAAAAGATTGTTCAGGAGATTTTATAATGTTTATACGTAAAATATTAGTTTAGTTCCAAAAAATAATTCTTATTTTTCAAAAATAGATTATCAAAAGATTCTGTGCAATTTTTTTTTCATATGATCAGTGTATCCTTGTACAGTAGAAAAAAATCATTTAAATACATTTTTGACTTGATAAACAATAAATTAAGAATTTATTCTTGTTAAAAAACAAAATATTTTGAAAATAATACTAAAATCATACAGATGACTAATGAAACTATTCATTCATTTACTCTTAACATGATTTAAGACAAGTCATAAAAATGGAGATTCTTTATATTTTATAATTTTTGATTAATTGATATCACTGTCATGTTTAAACTTCATTTAGACACTAAATATGCAATATGAGACGTTTCTGTTATTATTGAAAATAAAATATATATTTGAAATAATTTTAGTTTCACTAAAAATCACTGAAGATGATTAAACACGGTAAGTAGACAATGAATAAATCATGAATATAACGATTAATGAGATTAAACATTTTTTTGATAAAAAAGTGATTTTTGCATTTGTTTTATAGTAAACTATCAACACGATTCTGACTTTTCAATTAAAAATATACAAAATATTATTTTTGCTTATTCATATGCATATTTGATAGCTATGAGTCCTTAGTTGATAGAAAAAGTTGTTCTTGAGTAATTATAAAATAATAATTTGATTTGTTTTTGATATTATTGTAACAATAAACATTATTTTAACTGGAAAACACTCACTCTATACGTTTTGAGTTTATGAAGAGGTTTTAAAAGACTTTTACTTGATTACAATTGTTGACTTAATTGACTTTAAAATGTTTTTTGTTTCTTTTCAGTCATATTATGATATTAAAATAATTGAAAATCTACACAAATAGATTAAAAAGTTGATATTTCATAACAATTTTGACTCTAGACCTTTTTTATCATCTTTCTCTTTATTTAATCATTTTATTGAAAGTATGTGACTCAAATTAATACTCTAAATGAAGATTCAGACAATCATTCTGAATTATATGAATCACTTTTGTTTTGGGATTAGAAGTCTCAGGGTCTTCTCTATAAGTCTGTATTATAGCCTAGGTTTATTTAAAAAATAAGTTATACTTACAAAGTGATACTAAGAATAATTTTGATAATTAACTATAAAAATGACTCTTCTGTCGTCTAAACTAATTATAAAACATTATAATGATAAATAAATATATAATTCTTTAAAATAAAACATTTTTTATAGTATTAATAATAATTAGGATAAATTGAAAATAACAATAACAATATCCATTTTCCTCATAGAAATAAAATTTCTCTTTCTCTTTTATTCTTAACCATTCATTTTATTTATGATGAAGATTCTCTATATTTAGTAGATATGAGATTATTCATGTTTATTTTCATTATTTCAGCTATATCTTCTAAATTCCTATTACACCCTTTTATAACAAAACAAAATCCTACATGACTTATCACATATTTATTTTATTATATCTTATATCATTATAATGATGTATTATTAAATTATTACTTTATTTCATATCATATGATACTATTATGATGGTAGGTGTTTGCTGTTTCTTTATATTTTATTTTTTCTACTCTATTCATTCATTTTCTATAGTAGCTGTCTCTGCTTCTTGCTGTGGCTATTCCTGGTCTCCTTAAGTGTTCTGCTCCTTCTTGTGTGTGGTTATGGTTCTCTTATAGGTATATATATATATATTTCTTTTTCTAATTATTTTTATAGTTATGCTGCTTGGGTCTAGAATGAAGGGAATCAACATGAATAAAAGGTACATATATATCTATATTATCTATTACATATTATATAACTAACCCCACTTTATATTTATATAGGAGTAATGTATATATTTATATTTTATTATTCTATATTATTTTATTATATCATATATTATTATATTCTACAACTCACTCTATCTTTATATAGGTTTCCATAAGTTCTGTTGCTGTCGTTGTTGGCCAATTGGAGAATGGTTTATAAAAAGTATATATATATATTTAATTATATTGTTTTATTCATTATACTATTTATCATATATCTTTTATAGGATGGTTCTTTGTCTTTGATTCCTTGCCTGTCTTGTAATGATTAGAAAAGGTATATATTTTTTATTTTATTATTATTTTAAAATGTTATATATATATTATTATTAGTAATACTTAACTAATATCATCTCTTTATATAGGTTGGTTAGGCTTAAATGCAAATTAAAGACTGAAACTGTCCTGGTTGAAATATTATAAATTAAATATTATATATATTTTATTATATTATTTATTATATGTTTTATTATCTTTTTTTTATATATTTATTATTATTGTTTTCTATTATTTGTTTTTATGATTATTTGATAATATTTAATTTGTTTGTTTTGTTATATCGTTTATTATTACACCACAAAAAGAATAAAAAAAGCCAATAAATGAAAAAATAGAGAATATTTAAAACCATTTTTATTCGCCAATTATTGTTTTAAGGTGCGTCATACTTTTGCACTGCTTTTCGATTTTATAAAATCACTGAAACTCTGACAAAAAATTTCACTGCTCACCACTGGGGAAACCAAAGCAAAAAAGTCGTTGGACCTTTTGTCAGCTACCCTTTAAAATTTTTTCACTGCTCCACCACTGGGGAAACCAAACAGAAAAATCAAATAACCTTTTGTCAGCTACATATTTAAAAATTTTCACTGCTCACCACTGGGGAAACCAAAACAAAAAAGTCGTTGGACCTTTTGACAGAAACCTGAAAAAATGTCCATAGTGTCATACAAGTATTTTACACATATATAAATATTTTAATATCTAGAGACGTCCTGATAAGGATTCAAGAGTGAATCCGTTAACAAAAACAACTTTTAGCATGTTTAAAAACATTGACCAAAATCAGATTGCCTCTTTGATTGAAGAAAACAGTTTTAATGGGTTTTTCAGAGATTATACAAACTACCTATGCATTATCTATAGGAATTTTCTAATATCGTTACTTTTCAACATTCGCCCTGAATTTGGGTCAAGAGAAGAGATTGAGGTTTTTTTAAGATTATCTGCATATAGTAATGGCTATTCTATGATGATTCAAAGAAGTTCAAAACAATATGTCAAATACAAATGTCCCATCATGGAATGCAATTACATAATTCAATACAACTTTAAAGATGGAAAATATCACTTAACACACTTCCATCAACATGATACAGATGTATAAATATATATAATTACAATATTTATTATATTTTACATTAAAATAATATTTTCTATATATACTATCAATTCTCTTATTAATAAAAACTATATTTTTATATATTAACTATTTTATTTATTTAGAAATGTTCGAAATTTACTTCTCACTATATAGAACTTATGAAGGAAAATAGAATAAAACAATCTGTTTGTGACTATTATCAAAAACAAATTAATATAACAACTAATAATATACCTATTAATAATGATAATAAAGAAATACCTAATAATAATAATGAACAAGATAGAAATACTATTATAGATATAGCTGGTCTTCAACTATTAGAAAAGGAATTAGTTTCTAATCAAATTAAAGAAAATAATAATCATGAAGTGAATATTGATGAATCATTACAATATGAAGAAAGAACAGATGATACTCCTTTAACTGAAATAGAAACTGAAATAATTCAGAAAAAAGATCCTATACTTGAGAAAAGAGTTTATATGAGTTCTGAAATGGATTTATTATTATATGAGATGCAAAAGAATAATGAAAAAAGAATAAATAATCAAACATTCCCTGATATGTATATAGATGATATATTAGAAGAAGAAGAAGAAGAAGAAGAAGAAGTAATAGAAAAAGAAAAAGAAAATGATTATGAAAATGAGAAAGAAAATGAAGAAGAAAGTGATATTGATATAAACAATAATAGTCAAGATGATGAAGTATTAATGAATGGGTTTAAAGACAAGGTTAATAATATAACAACTCCTGTACGATCTGTTTCATTGGAATACTTTGAGAATGTTATTAGTCAAAGTAAAGATAAACCTAATATTAGTTATATTAATACAAACTTTAGATTATTATTTAGAAGTCCATTAAATAGTACATTTGTATATAATTATTTATTATGTCATGAAAAATATAAAGGAATGATATCTAAAGATATTATTAATGAACTACATTCATTGTTTCCTTCAATTAATCGACATATAATATATTGTTCTACAACGAGGTTTCTTCTAAATGATGATATATCATATTCTTATATACCTCAAATAATAAAACAACTCAATACTAGTAATTCAAATAATAGAGCTTTTTATATGTTATATAATGGAAAAGCAGTCAATAATAAAATTGATTTTAATACTGTTGATTATACTGATGATATTATTGATGGAAATAATAATAATAAATCATTATTACGTTGTTGTACCTTAATTGGTGAAAATATTAAATTATTAAATTATTCTCCTCCTGTTATTTTCCTAGATGGAACGTTTATGGGTCTTGGAAGTACTGTTACTTTAGTTATAACAGGTAATATATATATATTATTATTACTATTTCTATTACTATTACTATTACTATTACTATTACTATTATTATTACTATTACTATTACTATTACTATTACTATTACTATTACTATTACTATTACTATTACTATTACTATTACTATTACTATTACTATTACTATTACTATTACTCTTTATAGCTGTTAATATCAATCATGAATCCATATGTCTTGGTTTTGGATTCTTTCCATCTGAAAGTGAAGAAGCTTGGGTTACTTTATTATCTTCATTAAAGAAGGTTTTAATGAGTCAATATGGTAATCAAACATTTACTATTGTTTCTGACCAAGCTAAGGGGATCAAGTCGGCAGTTCAAAAGGTATTTCCTGACTATCCCCATATTCTCTGTTTCTTCCATTTATTACAAGATCATCTTCGAGTCGACTTACGTACAAAACAATATATTATAGATAGTTATAAAGCTTCTACTTTTGAAGAAGCAAAAGAAAAAGCAGAAAAGATTATAGATGAAGATCTTAGATGTCAAGTTCTTGAAGTTTGGGAAAAGAATAATAAAAGTTTACAAAAGTATGATTCAATTTGTAAATGGTATATTTCCTCAAGTGTAGCTGAAAGCTACAATAGAGTATTAAAACGTTTTAGAAATATTCCTATTCATAAAATGTTTCTATGTATCTATAACTATAGTATTACAAAACAGATTAATATAAAAACTAGTATTCCTATTGATAATGTTTTCTTACCTTGTTTTGATAATATATATAATAGAATCAAGAATAAGAAGTATTATATAAAAGAAAAGAAAGATGGAGTTTCTGCTGTTGTAAATGATGGTGTTAGCTATATAGTAAATTTAGAAAAGCAAACATGTGAATGTAAGGAATACCAAAACAAACACACTCCCTGTAAACATGCTATAATCTTCCTTAGGTACTTAATAGAAAAAGGAAATAATAATACTGATATTATTCCACGAGTATTAAGAAATGTGAATAATCAAATTTATAGAAATCAATATCAAAACTATGATGGAGAGTATATATTTATATGTATATAATGATATATATAGTATATATAGTATATAGATAGTATATAGATAGTATATATATATTATATGGATAGAATATAGATAGAATATAGATAGTATATATAGTATATGTAGTATATATATATATATACTATATAGATAGTATATATAGTATAGATAGTATATAGATAATAGTAGAATAGTATAAATATATATCCGATAGATTCTATATACTTTCTATATACTATCTATATAATATCTATATTCTATCTATATGTATACTATATTCTATCTATATATTATCTATATACTATTTATATACTATCTATATATTATCTATATATTATCTATATACTATTTATATACTATCTATATACTATCTATATTCTATCTATATTCTATCTATATTCTATCTATATTCTATCTTTATATTATCTATCTACTATCTATATATTATCTTTATATTATCTATATTCTATCTATATACTATCTATATAATATCTTTATATTATCTATATTCTATCTATATACTATCTATATAATATCTTTATATTATCTATATTCTATCTATCTACTATCTATATATTACCTACTAGGGTCACGCCGCAGGTCCGGGGCCTAACGGCACCGGACCGCGGCTGCAATGAATAATAACTGTTTGGTTTTTATTTACTTTCTTTCCTTTTTATCTATTATATATTATATATTATATATTATATAATATATATTATTTATTAAATATTATCTATAATATGTTACTTATTATATATTATATATTATATATTATATATATTATTTTAATAACACTTCTTATACTCTATATGGAGAGTAGCAATCATTTATTGATTGTAATCAGGTTCAATTCCTGATATAAGAACTAAATAGATTATTTGAATAGTATCTGAAAAACTAAAAACAATACTTGAAGAAAATAAGAAATCCTTTTTGAATCATTATATTTGTTATTTATTATTTTTAAAATATATTTTGTATTTATAAATAGTTAAATTACTGTTTTAATTATTATGGAGTTTCTAAAGGTAATAAATTTAGAAATGGGTCATAATGTTAAGTATTGAAAAATATTTTTATGTTGTAAAATCATTTTAAATAGATTATAATAAAATAGCATAAACTTATTTTAATCATTTCATAAAACTAAAACAAATCTAACACAACAAAGTCAACATTCATTTTGACTTTAACGACTTAAACACAAAGTTTTTGAATTAATATTAATAAATTCAATCTAAATAGCATTTCTAAACACAAAAGTGTCAACAATATTACTTTTAGAGAGACTTTACCATTTCGATATCAAGTGTATCAAAATAGTTTTAGACATAACTTTCACATAGTATAGATCTCATTATTTTATTTATTAATTCAAGTTTAATGTCTTGAATCTCTGACTTCAAGATCATTTTTAACACATTTTGAAAGGTTGACACACTTATAATTAATTTTAAAAGCTAATATTATAACATTATACTCATCATAACTCTATCAACATAAGAGTCACCATTTTGACACTCTTTATAAACATTTTACATTTGGTCATACACTTTGTCAAGTGTATTTTTGTCCTTTCTTTTGATATAATTTAGAATATAATTCATAGTTTGATAAATAAAATATTTTATATTGAATCTCATCCTTTGGATAATTCATTTCTACATTTAAAAATATTAATCCCTTTAAACTTGTTTTTAAAAGTCAAAATTTTCATAGTCTAATGAAAACACAATTTTAAAAGAATATACTAACTCTTTAAAATTTCTAGACAACTCAAACACATTGTTAATTCACTTTTCAAAAATGAAATTCTCTTATTTTTTAATATGTTGTAGAATTTAGCTTATTATATATTAAACTTCTATTAGAATTTCGAATCTCCTATTTTAAGATAATATTTTTTATTTTACAACCTTAAAGTTACTTTTATGAGTTAATACGTTCACAAAATTATGTAAATATAAATGCGAGTAAACAGAGAAACTCAAAACTTAAATATCTCAATTATTGACAGTTTTAAATCAGTAATACTATACAGTGTTAAAAGTGACAATAAATGTTTTAAAATTTAATTCAAATATTTAAAAACTTGACACTATTTAACATACTAAGTATTTCAAGAATTATCTTAATAGTCGACACAATTTAAATAAAAAAAAAAAGAAAAAGAACAAAACAAAAATAGCAAAAGAAAACATTTAAATATAGAATAGCTAAAACGATAACAACAGCATAAATAAATAAATAATATAAAGAAAGCAGATAATAGAAAGCTATTAAATGTGAAAAATAATAATAATAATAAGCAAAAGAAAAAGAAAAAGAACTAAAAAAAAAAAAAAAATCTAAACATAACCATAACACTAAGAGAACCTATATAGATAAAAGATATATATATATAATAAGAGATAGTATAATAAATATATCTAACATATATATATTAAAAGAAATATTATAAATATTTGTTATATATATATATATATACCTTTAGATACATTTTTATTATTAAAATGAAAGCTAACATTAGGGTGATAAGATCCCCTATTAGAAAAGACACCTATATATAATATAATAAATGATAAAATATATATAAACAATAAATATATATATATACCTTCTAAAGAAGGAACAGAGGAATCACCATGATATCTTAACTGACTTGAAGAACCTATATATAATGAAAAGATAATTAATAAATCAAAAAAAAAAGAAAGGAAGAAATAAGAATATACCTGTATCATTATTACTATTAATCCAAGACTCCATAAGAAAAGAACGACCTATATAAGATAAAAATAATAATAAACTAAATTAAATTTAAAAAGTAGACATACCTTCATCATTAATACGTTCAGCAACTACAACCACAACAGTAGAATAACCTATAAAGAAACAGTAATAGACAAATAATAAATAAAAAAAAAATAATAATAAATGAATGACAATATATATATACCTTTAATATCATATGAGCAGTCTACCTGATCACCAACAACATCCATAGCAACATTTACATCAATAAAACAAACCTATATATATAAAAGTAAAAAAAAAAAATAAATGAATGACAACATACCTTCAACACCACACAGACATCTATTATCAACATCACTGTTAACATGTACAACAACTGAAGAACCTATATATATATAGAAATAATAAAAAAATAATAATAAAATATAAAAAAAAAAATAAATGATTGGTAACATACCATCTATAAAGCAAGAAGAACCTACATCAACACCGATATCACTATTGGAATCACTTACAATAACAGAAGAACCTATAAATAAAGAAAAGTTAAAAAAATAAAAACAAATCATTGACAACATACCTTCACAGTTAGCATAACAGGCAACACCACCACCACTGCATAATTCAAATAGCATAGAAGAACCTAAAATAATATAATAAATAATTAAAAAAAAAAAAAAATGGAAAAATATATACCTTAAAGACCATCATAGCAAGTACCACCAAGACCAAGAGCATACACAACTGGATTTTATTGAGTAGAAGAACCTGATTTTCTTTGAAATATAAATTATTTTTTATTTCCAGGCCTCCTCCTGGATGACATTTTGTTGTTTTCAGACATCTTATTTAATAATATAATATACAATTAAGTATTTGAATATGTATTTAAGAATCCTATTTCATTTGTATTAATAAATATAATAGGGTCTATTTTCAAAATATGCTTCTTTAAACATAATAGAAATAAAAAAAAACCTTAATTTTTTATTGATTTTGTTACTAAAGTAATAATTGGGTCATTCTTATTTAAAATCATTTTGGGTACCCAAAAAACATAGTTCTTTACTCTTTTTTTAAATATTTAATTATATTGATTGACTGAGTATGTTTTATTTATTTATTTGATATTGTTTAGTTATTATTTTTATATATATTTGTATGTATATATTTATTTATTTAAAATAATACACTTTTCTATAGGATTCTTTTGTATTTTCCTTGGTTGTGGTGTTGAAGTGTTCTTGAAGTGGTCTTGGCTGTGTAAAATGGTTTATTTATGATCAGGTATATAAATATATTATTTATTTCTTAAGATCTGTTTTTCTTTTTGTTAATTCGTTTTTATTATTTATTATTTTTATTATCAATATTATTTATTTAGTCTTTACATATAATTTATTCTATATATTATTAATAATTTTTATTCTATAGGAAAGAAACTTTAATGGATGTGTTGTGGTCTTCGTTGCTAAATATTTTCCTTCTTTAATCTGTCGTTCAAGGTTATTTTAAAGGTATATATTTATATTTTATTTATTATTTTTATTATTTATTGTTTACATTTTTTTTATTATTTATTTATTTATTTATTATTTATTTATTCATTTTTTTTATATGTTTATTTATTTATTAATTATATATATATATATATATATTTATATATATATTTATTGTTTATTATTTATTTATTTATTTATTTATTTATTATGTTTATTTATTGTATATAGGTTTAATATTCTTCTTAGTTTTTTTTTCTTCTTTCTATCTTCGTTCTTCTTCCTTCTTACTTCTTCCTTCTTCCTCATCTTTCCTACTTACTTCTTCTTCCTTCCTTCTTCTTCCTTCTTCCTTCTTCCTTCTTCCTTCTTCTTTCTGCCTTCTTTCTTTTCATTCTTTACTTCTTCCTCCTTCTTCCTTCTTCATCATTCTTCCTTCATTCTTCGTACTTACTTCTTACTTCTCCCTTCTTCTTCACCTTGGTTCTTCATTCTTCTTCCTCCTTCCTTCTTCCTTCTTTCTTCTTCCCCATCCTTGATTCTTCCTACTTCCTTCTTCCTCATCCTTCTTTCTTCCTTCTTCTTCATCCTTCCTTCTTACTTCTTCATCCTTCCTTCTTAAACTTCCTCCTTCCTTCTTCCTTCTTCCTTCCTACTTCCTACTTCCTACTTCCTCCTTATTATATATCTATATATATATCTATATCTATATATATATATATATATATATATATTATTATTATTATTATTATTTATAAACTCCCTTTATGCTCTAGAAGGAGAGAAACAATCATTATAGATTGTTTTCAGGTTCAATTCCTGACATGAAGTCTTATTTTTCTTTTTCTTTAATATTTTTTACATATTATATATATATATATATTTTCTCTTTTTTTAAACTTATTTTTATCTCTTTTAGATTATACCTTTTAAATTTTGACATTATATACATATATCTAACTGTTTATAGTTTTTTTAGACTTCCTCTTCTCAACAACAGTCACAATGAGAACAAATCCATTTTAACTCAAACAACTAAGTCATCTCAAAACTGCTTGAATCAATTAATATAGACGTCTATGACATAATTTATCAATTTAAACTGATTTTCAACTCTCAAAAGTAAGCAAACCAAACACACATGTTGACTTTAAAACGTTAAACTCAGTATTAAAAGATAGTTTTTATAGAGTGGACATAAAACATTGATTTAAACAAAAAGGAGTGGAAATAATTCACTCTTGATACAACTTTACCATTTGACAAAACACTCATCCACAATATTTTTCAAAGTTCTTTTAGTAAAGTGTTTATATAGACATATAATGTATAAAATGAAAGTCAACTTCTTGAATCTCTTTGTTTAAGATAGTCTTTAAAACATTTTGACAAATTGACAACCTTTAACTTGCTATTTAAAGTTAATATTTTAAGAATAAACTTGATTCAGACATGTAAACACAACTGTCATCACCATAACACTTTTAAAGACACTTTACCATTTGGTCATACACTTTGATCAAAATATTTTCGTCCCTTCTTTTGACATAATATAGACTGTGTGGTCTAGTTATATGAAAGTGAGGCGGAATTTTGAATCTCGTCCTCTAAGTCACTCATTTTTACATCTTTGAAAATTAAGACCCTTAGAGTTGATTTTTTAAGTTAATTTTTCTACAGTGTTCCAAAAACGCGATTTTGCACAAACTGAAGTGAAAATATTTTTTCAATAACTCTCACAACCCTTCACACATCCACTCTTTAAAAATTATTTTCTTTGTACTTTTGATATGTTGTAGAGCTACTACAGCTGTACACTAATTAATATCTCTAAATTTTTTATTCATAGTCTAAGACTATGTTTTATACATTCTTTTAAATTTGACAACCTTAAACTATTTATTTAAAGCTATTATTCATAAAATAGACTTAATACATGATTCTAAACACATATATAAACCCTTTTACTTTTTAAGACACATTTTGTCATTTGGTCATACACTTTGACCATCATAATTTTGACTCTCCTTTTAACATAGTATAGAGTTATAAGTCTAGTTTACTAAATAAAAGTCATTATATTGAATCTCTCACTCTAAGACCACTTAATTCACATTTTTCAAAATTGTGACACTCAAACTCATTATTTTAGGACTTTGTTTTAACTATAGTAGTTTTATGACCTATTGATTACTATGATACAATATTAGTCCATTATAAGAAGATCGAAGAAAATATCGATCACTCAAAAATCGTCCTCAGGAGCTCAAAATCGCTACACCTAGGTTTTTAGACCTCCTGAATCAGAATATGATGTCAAAATAAGAATCTAAATTTGACCGTTAAGGCCTCACGTGTTCAATATGAAAAAGTATTAAAAAATAGATAAATATAAAGAATAAACACGGATAACGTATATTGTGGGATTGAGAAAAAATCAAGTTTACCCCATGTTTATTTTCCAATTGTCTGGTCAACAATTTTTATCGGGATGATCCCAAAGAGCCAATCAAAAACGACTCAAAAATCATGTTTTCTGTTCTTTTATTAATAACTTTTTAATTATTAATAATATCGCTTAACAAAGTAGACGGTGCAAAACTACACGTTATATCCTATTGAACTGTGTTTCAACCAAAAGTTAACTCCCCGTAAGTTTAGAGGAGAGGTGTACACAAACTATAGTATATAGTAGCCAATCAAATGCATTTTCTAAAAACTGACCAATGGGAATTTTTTTGCCTATTTGCTTTATAATAGTAATGATATACTATCTATATACTATCTATATACTATCTATATATTATCTATATACTATCTATATATTACCTATATACTATCTATATACTATCTATATACTATCTATATACTATCTATATACTATCTATCTACTATCTATATACTATCTATATACTATCTATATACTATCTATATACTATCTATATAATATCTATATACTATCTATATTCTATCTATCTACTATCTATATACTATCTATATGTATACTATATACTATCTATATATTATCTATATATTATCTATATACTATCTATATACTATCTATATATTATCTATATACTATCTATACATTACCTATATTCTATCTATCTACTATCTATATACTATCTATATATTACCTATATACTATCTATATATTATCTATATAATATCTATATAATATCTATATACTATCTATAATATCTATATAATATCTATATACTATCTATAGTCTATATATATACTATCTATATACTATCTATATTCTATCTATATACTATCTATATTCTATCTATATACTATCTATATATTACCTATATACTATCTATATACTATCTATATACTATCTATATACTATCTATATACTATCTATATATTATAATTCTTAATAGTATTCTATTTCTATAAATAAATAAATCAATATATATTCTTATTATAATTATTAAAAAAAAATTATATGATATATACTTTATATAGGTTGATTCCATCTACTATACTTGATGAAATACCAAAAGTTCAAATATTGAAGCCATCTTATGCAATGAAGAAAAGAGGGAAACCAGTTGTAAATAGAAGAAAGAGAAAGGCTGAGATCAACATGGAGAAGAAGAGAAAGAGAATCCCTTATGTGAAGAGAAGTATCCCATTTGAAGACAGAATCGATCTGTTATAATTATATTATACTAAATAATCATCATATATAATTATATCTTTATTTATTAATATACAATTTATTCTTTATATGATTAATATCCTTATTTATCTATCATCTATATATATACTAATATAAATAAATATTTTATATCTATATACATATATATATATACATTATTCATATCTTCTTTTTATAATACTCATTGTTTTGTTTGTTTATACTGTATCAATATCATCTATATATCTATAATCAATATAAATACAATTTAAATATAAAATAGTATATACAATATAGTTAAAAACAATATAAATACATAAGTATAATATATAATATATATTATATATACTCAAAATATATATTCATTTATATCATCATTAAGAAACATTGAATAATTAAAAGACATATATCAAAACTTCATTATGAGGCCTTTTCGAAGTAAAACACATTACATAATCACCTTTACACACACACAATTAAGGGAATCATTCTATAAAAATGTATTAGATTCAGAATAGTATTGATATATTTACATATATATAATAATATACAATAGTATAATATAGATAATAATGAACTAAGATTAAGATAAGACAAGCGTTTCACGACTGGCTACGCCAGCCTACGCTTGAGTTTAGATAATTATTATCTCTCAATTGTTATATCTTACATTGAATTTTAAAAAATGAATATTTATTCTTATGTTTTTGTTATTCATTTCTGTTTTTATTTTTTTTTAGGATTAAAACTATTTCATATTTTATAAAATATTATTTCAATTGCTTTTAATTGTTATCTTCTAATCTTAATTTTCAATTTAGTATTTTAAATAATTTAATTCATACATATTGATAATTCTTACTTAACATTCTATATGTTTTTGAGTATTATTTCCTTTTTTTTTTAATATTCTTTTTAGCCATTTTTATTATTGATTATATATATTTATTGTTTATCAATGATAATTAATTAACTCTTGTGTTTTATTTTTGATCTTATTTCTATTTCTATTTCTATTTCTATTTCTATTTCTATTTAGTTTTTAGTTTTCAATATTAATTCACTTTTCTTTGTTATTTCATTTATAACTTTCTATGTATTTTATCAATTCATTTAGTTTTATAAATATTTAGTATTTTAAATAATATCAATATGATTATAAAATACTTTTTCTTTTAAAACATATTATTATCACTTATACCCTACCTTTAAATATTTATGTTTTATTTGAATTAGTCTATATAATTATTATTGTGAGAAATAGCTTATTCTCTTGTCTAAAAAAATATTATATATTCTTTTTTATTCTTTTCATATATTGTTTTGTTTTATTTTTAAAATATTATAATTTTGATATCTATTTGTTTTTTTATATTTTATCCTTTCCTTTTATATATACTATTATATAAATATTTTAGAAATTTTATTATACAGTTTTTCTCAATTAATAAATGTTTAATTATATAAATAGTAATCATATCTTGATATTATTTGATAAATATTATAATTTTTCTTTTATTATACTTATTTTAGTTTGAATTATTAATACAAAAGTACTCTTAATAATTAAAAGATATTTATTACTTTATATAATAAACAAAAAAATTAGAGTCTTATTTTAATATTTATCATTAATAGAATCTATTCGTTTTAAGTAAAAGAGAATATTTATAGAGAAATTATCTTTTCATTATTTAAAATTAATTAATTCAAATTTAATTCAATTTTTATAGTGTTATCAAAATCATTCTAGAAATAAGAAATAAAAACTAAAATATAAAACAAAAATTACATTTCATTTCATAACTAAATAGATTTAAATACTTTGGAAACTTTACCTATTATACATACAATATAGCTTCTAAAACAAATAAGTTATCATAAAAAAACTCTAAAAGACTGAACGTTTTTAAATACATATACTCACTTTTATTTTAACTAATTTTATGCTAATATACACATGTATTGAATTTGTTATTTTAATTTGTAAAAAATAACTTGAATCTCTTTTGTTTAAAGTCACAATTACAAAAAAAATGAGTTCTTTTGAAAGACAAAAAACATTCTTTAAACAATAATAATTTTGTATTTAGTAACATAAAAACGTATTATACAGTTTTAGAAACAATTAAAATCTTTTTACCCATTTTAACACTCCTATCAAACAGTCAACCATGTTTAATTAAACTAATTTTTAATATTTTATATTCTATAATAAGTCTATTTATTATTATTATAAAAAGTGACTTGAATCTCTTGACTTAACTATTGTAATTCTAAAAAAATAATTTTTTGAACAACTTAAAATATTTATTTATTGTAGATTTTAATATGAAACACTCTAAAAACACTCAATATATACTTATTGTAACCATTTTAGAAAAATAGACTCATTTTAACATTTTGGTCAAACACACAACCACCTTTATTTCAAACAATTCTTTTATTATTATAAACATTAAACGCTCTAATACTCATTTTTATAAAAAGTGTATTGAATCTCTTCACTTAAGACAGTCAAACAGACAATTCAAAATTATTTTACCCTTTAAACTCATTATAAAGTGATAATATTTATAGAATTGCTTTGATATGTGGTTTAGGACATATTTAACTACTTTTTTCAAAATTATGAGTCAACATGTGCATATATATCATACACTCGTCTAACTTATTTTTGACTAATTTTTTGAGAAATGCAATACATATAAGGTCTAGTTTACAAATATATAAAAATTATTTGTCAAATATGAATTTGATTTGTCAACTTTCGGAAAATTTTTAGAAAAATGATTTTTCAATTTTCAGTTTTTTAACATGTTATACTATTGACTCTACTGAACTCATTTCTTAATTAATTTTAAATGTTAAAATTTATATCGTTAATATATATTATTCTCTATATATATTTGCTAAAATTATATTAAATAATTAAATATTGACTGAGAAATTAATGTTATAAAGTATACCCTTTTTTCAAAAATTAATTTTTTTATGTTTTGCATATAAATTTTTTTATCTCAAAAGTTATTTTATATTTTGATAATATTTTTATAAATATATAAACTATAGGTTGTCTAGTTTATAAATAAGATTTATTTATTTTATTTAAATTAATATTGATGGAGAAATTGTCAAAATAAACTATAGTATCCAAAATGCTTTCTTCTTTTTAAACGACTTATTTCACTAATTAAAGACAATTAAAAACAAATTTATTTATTTTAAGCTTATTTATGACATATACAACTCATAAAGACTCATAACTAACTTTTTAAGACAAACATTGTCAGTATCAGTTCAACATGTTGTCTTAACTTTTTCAAATAAGTGATATATAGTATCCATGAGTGGTTCTAAACACATATTAAACGTTTTAAGAGTTTATTGAGTTGACATTGTCTGGTGATCTGTTGTTAAAGTCTTTTAAAAACAAAGTAAAATTGTAAAATATGTTTATTTTGGTATGTAGTTTTTAAATATAAAGTCAAATGTCAAATAAAATTGTTAATGATGAAAATATAAACAAAAAACAAATGAAAACTTTTTAAGAAAATTTTTTGAAAGTCATTTTTTATTGAGTTCAACTATTGACTCTTGTCACCTGAGTTTTCAATTAATTAAAAAAATGAAAAATATGTATCTGCTATGACATGTCTAGTTTCTAAATATGTTTTAACTTTTTTATTTTATTAAGAATTGATTGAGAAATCACAATAACAAACTATACCCTTTTTTGAAAATTTTCATTTTTATGTTTTTCATATAAATGAATGTTTCTCAGTCAATATTAAATATTTAGATAAAATAAAAAATATGTATCTGCAATAGCTTATCTTAATTATAATTATACTTTTATTTTTAAAAAATACCCAAAACTCAAGGAGAAAGACGAATAACAAACTATACTATCAAAACATCAAAATTTCTATTATCAAATATTTTCTTATTAAAACATATTATTAAAATATAAAACATATTTATGACGGATACAGAGTTAAATAAATACATTAAAGCTCAAATAAGTTTATAAAGAAGGAATGTGTCGGATATCAGTTTGACTTTTGTTGTTATTTAAAGGAATTATTGTGGTTTCAGAGTAGTTGAGGTCAGTATCATAACAACTGAAACCATTTTAGAGTTTATAGTTAGTGATGTGTGTATTGATATGTTGTCAAGTTGTAAATATAAACAAATTTACCCGTCAAAACTATTTATAAGACTAACCCGTCAATAAAAGTCAATTTTATAAAAATAAATATAGAGTATGTGAAGTGATATAGGAAAAATAAGAAAACAATAAAAAATGAAAAACGAAAAATAAGTGTTTTTATAATAATGAAAAATATTGGATAAAATAAAAATAATCCAATAATTTTGGTTAAAATTTTGTGCGAAAATGGTTTTTTGCATTTTTTAGCCAGAAATTTAGAGTTTTCGAAAAATTTCTTTAACAGTCATTTTCAGAATTGTGTTCCGTATTTTATGATGTTATTTTTATTTTATAAAAGTTAATAACAAAGTCAATAATAGTGAAAGTGTGTGAGACACCGTACGCTACATGAACTAAATTAAGGATATTAATACAAATTATATGATTATATATAAATACCTTTATTCCTCTATTATATTGATCATTTTGTATTAGTAGCACAGTTTAATCATCATTGAAACAGAGAAAACCATCTTTCGAAGACCTTTTCTTTTGAAATCAATTGAAGATTACCATAAAGACTATCCTAAAGACTACAACCAGTGTTTGAATAAGTGTTTCTAATCAGTTTAATGAAGGAAGGTTCAATCCAGAATAAGTAAAACACCCGCCACTTAATCATTGTCTTCAACATGCTTTGTTTTGATTTAATAAGTAAGTTGATTAGATTTCTACATTGAATCGCAATACAAACTTTGAAAATAAGTAAGTCTATACTTTAATCCATTGGCAATGGTGACTTTGACCTACTCTAATACACTTATAATAGCTTTATAAATGCTTATACATGCTTCAAACATGCAAATAACAAAATATTTATATTTTTATACCATTTCCCTAACTTTACTTAAAAAAACATTAGTAAATTTTGATTAAATGTTATTTATCTATTCAAAATACCTTTATTAATTATTATTAATTATTTGTTACTTATTTACTGCTCTCTAAGCTATGTATTGATCGTTACGCTACTTTTTATATCAAAACTAGGTGGTTTAATGGATTGATGTTATGTTCATATTTGATTTTATGGTAAATTATGTTATGAATGGTATTCTTAGCTCAAATAATCTTCACACAGATGATAGATGTTCTATATTATGAAGGTGATATTTTTGTCAATTATCTTATTTTATGAAATTACAAGCTTTATCTGTTGATCAACTGATCAGTAATACTGAATGAAGCTCAAAAATATGTAGTAATTTCTTTTTAGGCATGTAATTAGTAGTTTTTAAAATTCGTCGTAAGAGAAGAGGCTAATTCTATTAATTTTTGAAGTTATGAGTAGCAAAACCTATTTGAATGTTATACAGTGAACGATTAGAATCCTATTTTGAAGTTGATTGTGATGATCAGTATTACAGACCTTATAAGAGCAATAGAAACTAAATCACAAAGGTTAAAATTGGATATAAATATGTTTTAGATTTGAATTAACTACCTTAATTCATTTTAAGTTAATAAAATGAAATGCATTTACAGTTGATTCACTTTAAGAAGTCTATTCAGAATCTTAATGTTTTATTGATGCTTAGAATTGTATATAATGAGGAATCAATGAAATATAGTTTATATAGAAAATAATTGATGCATCTAATTAGCAATGTGTTGTGTGTTGGGAAAGATTAAATAAAAACATTATAGGAGAGCGACTGACCATATACATAGTTGATTAAATATCTCAAAGTACTATATATCTGTATAATGGAAGAGTAAACGAATATAATATATATAAATAAAAATATTTAAAAATATTTAAAAAAATAACAATAAATGACATTAGATCAGGAATTGAACCTGATAGCAATCCAATAATAATTGCTACTGACCATAAACAGTCTAAGGAGTGTTAAAACTATTGATATAATCAATAAAAGCAAAATCTTAAAGAAAAACATATAAACAATATATAAATTTTTATGTATATAAGTATAATAATATTCGTATTATTATTATACCTATATTGTTAATGAATATCCATAATGATTTCTTATATTTGTAGAACAAGTGGAATAAACACTAAATAAATAAATCTTTTATAATGAAATAAATGGAAAATATATATAGTCGTATAAATAGTATAAAAGATGTAGACAATAAAGATTATAAATAATTTATATAGAATAATAAAAGCGTATAAAGATATAAATAAAGGACAGAGAGAATAAATAAGCATTAATATAAGTATATATTAGATATAATGAATAAAATAATAAAATATAATTGTATAAAAATTATATATGTATAGATCTATATACATATTTTAATTGTAGATGTTTTCTAATAAATGAAGACTATATATACTGTGTATATAATATAAAAAGATAATAAGTTACAAATAGTTAAAAATGATGGACTATAGAGAATATTGAAGATAATATACATATAGATATGATATATATTAGTATATATAAGTATATATATATTAATATAAACTTATATACTAGTATATATATAAGTATATATACAAGTACATATTAACATATAATTATCTTTATATATAAGTATTTATATATATATACTTATATATATATACTAAAAATCTTCTTATCAAGAGTAATATGGGATGATAAGGACATTAATCACAAACAGTTGAAAAAAAGATCAAGTACTGTATTCATGATTAGAAGCATATAAAAGCATATATATATATATGAATTCTCTATAAAAGATATATAATAGTATAAGAAGGAAAGGGATATAAAATATGAGTATACTAAAGAATTAAATTTATATATATATACAGATAAGGAATGATAGATGCATATGATATACTAGAATTCAGAAGAGACTATATACTAAAACAACTATATATATATTATATTTAATGAAATGATAATATAATTGTAGATTATAAATGAAATAGTTTTTATACAAACTAAATATATAAAATATCAAATAGTGTAGAAAACTATATATATATATTTATATACATAAAGAAATCTCATATGCATTAGTAGAAATATAATTTGCAGAAACCTATATAAAAGAATATACACGAATAGGATAAGTTATATATAAAACAATAGAATAAGTATATAATATATAATACTATTTACTCATAGAGCAACATAAACCTATATATATATATAATAAGTATAACGAATAATATAATGAAAATATAAAGTATTATAGACTTCAACGAAACTTTTATGCCATTGAAACCAGGAAGATATATAAAAGGCTATCGACTTATTACTATATATATAGAATAGAATTAAATATATATAAACATATATTACTTATAAAGTTATGAAATACAAAACAGTAAAAAAGATATCTATAAATATATTGTACTAAATCTAGAAACCAAAATGATTTATAAAGAAAAAGAACGAAGGAAATATATATCATATATATATCATATATATATCAGTAATTGTATATAATATAAAAAGAAGTCATATAAGAAACAAGAGTTAATAACGTATAAAAATAGATTCGATGACTTAAAACAATATATATATATATAATAATAATTATTATTATTATATATATATATACTTTTATTTATTGAGTTATACAAGTCATATATATCTATAAGTACGTTATCTTATTGATCTATATACATCTTACACAATATATGCATAATAGAGAAGGTTAATCAAGGATACGTATAACTATATATATAATATATATAATAAGCATTATATATAATATATTTAATAAGTGTATTCTAAAATAAGTATATATACAGTCTTATATATAATAAGTATAATATACAATAATAAGTATATGTATATAATAAGTATATGTATATAATAAACAAATTATATAATAAGAAAATAATATAATAAGCATATTTATAATGACTATATATATAATAAGCATTAATAAACAATATAAATAATATTTATATACATGGCAAATATATAGACATATTTGTAAAAAACTATATATAGAGGAATGTAAACGAAGAAAAGCTGATAATATCTATATAATAATATATATAATAATAACTATATAATAACTATATATAATAATAACTATATAATAATATATATAATAATAACTATATAAAATATATATAATAATAACTATATAAAATATATATAATAATAACTATATAACAACAATATATAATAATAACTATATAACAACTATATATAATAATAACTATATAACAACTATATATAATAATAACTATATAACAACTATATATAATAAATACATATAACAAATACATATATTAATATATAACAACTATATATAATAAATATATATAACAACTATATATAATAACAACTATATATAATAAATCTAATAACAACTATATATAATAACAGCTATATATAATAACAACTATATATAATAATAAATATACATAAAAATATACATATAACAACTATATATAATAACAGTTATATATAATAACAGCTATATATAATAAATATATAATAACAACTATATATAATACAGCTATATATAATAACAACTATATATAATAACAACTATATATAATAACAACTATATATAATAAATATATAATAACAGTTATACATAATAAATCTAATAACAACTATATATAATAAATATATAATAACAACTTTATATAATAACAACTATATATAATAATAAATATATAATTATACAACGAATATACAAAACATATGTAATAATAACTATATATATTAAATATATATATATCAACATATATATTTACATAAAAGCTATGTACATAACAAGTCTATAGTATAAATACCAATTATATACGATACTATATACTTCTAAGTATATACTCAACAACAAAACAGTAACACGATAAATAATATACCTATAAAAAATAAATATAGTATATATAAAACATAAAAATATGCATACATATATATATATAGTAAATAATGATAATAAATATATACAAGTTGAACATATTTACATCAAGAAAAGCAAAATAATTTTATGAATCCAACAGGTAATAAAGTATATCCTAAAATATGAGTATATTTGATTATTTGTAATAAAAAGTCTATATATATATATATCGATTATTAAATAAATACAAGTTATAGAGTTATATATATACTATAAGAAAAGTATAAAAAATTGAATATAAAACAAGATAAATAGATAGAATAATATACATACATAATATAATATTATGAATGAACAAGCTAGAAGATAACTTTATTAATAATAGAGATAGAACGAGCACATACTATATACAACAAGACTAGTATATATATTATGTAATAAAAATTATATATAACATCATAAAAAGTATATAGGAATATATATATATATATAAACTATATACATCAATATAAAGTTGAAAGATACACCAGTCTCAATAATTCTAGAATATGACATTACTATATATATAAATGATAATAAATATACTAAAAATATTCATATATAAATAGTAATCATTTAGTATAAATTGTATATAGAAATAGAAAGTATAATAGAAAATATATAATATCTATATAATAATATAATATATCATGCATATTTATTTAAAACAAGAATTAGTACATAGAATAATATTAATATATAGCATATACAATCATTATAGGATCAATATACATAAAAGAACATATATAATATTATATATATATACAATTATTTTCCCCTGATAGAAAGAAATAACAAAAATTCATCATTCTATATATATACAATAAATATATAAGTATACATATATATATATAATATATACACATATATCTAAATACACAATATATATAAATATACAATATATATAAATATACAATATATATAAATATAATACATACTTCAAATAAACATATAAATGAATTCATTCGATCATTAATACACTTTTTCTATATATAATAGTAATTAACAATATAATAAAATAATAATATATAGAATAACAATATACATAATAAAGCATATATAAATATTATATGTAGTATTAATAACAATAATCGACTAGGAAAATATGTTAAAATAATAATTCTATAATATATATATCAAATAATAAGCATATATAACAACAATAAGAATAAATAAATGAGAAAAGAATCATAATATACCTTTTTACTAAAATTTTTATTATTTTTATTTTGAATATATAATCATCCATAACTCTCCAATAATATCAGTTAATCATCTAATAATTCACATAATAGTACTATACATCATCTAGGACTAAACGATAGTGTTAAATATTAAAAACAATAATAACTCCTGAACATCAATTAACTGCCATTTCTATACAACTAGAGAAGATATATTGATAATAATGTTATTATATACTACTCATACCATAATGGGATTGAACAAGACAAAACAAACCTCTAGATAACTCCACATTCTGTAATTGTAATTCTCCATCAATATTTCTTTAATATGATTTCCTATATACTATTTAGATATAATACATACTTATATAATAATATACATCAATAATATAACCCAAAGACTATTTTTGACAGCCAAATGTCGACCATTATGATAAAAGTCTAATATGACTTGCTTATTCATCTAACCACTTCAACATAACTATACAAGGCTATATTAACAATATCAGATCTATATAAGCATACCTAATTGGCAATCCCCAATTACTTTCACGAACCTCACCTAAATCTACTCTATATATGTCATCATATGTATAATAAGGCATAATATATATACATACTCAATATTCAATCCATATATATATATATAATACCCCTAGCAGTTATTATAAAATATATGTTATCCCCATAATTATTTTATACACCTAGTCATACTCGGAGACGTTGGGATACTCCCATACCCTACTGTATTGTCTGACTTTTTAACAATTCTACTGTATAGGCTGATTTATCTCTTCTTCTTTTTTTTTTGGATAGTTTTTGTTTTATACCTTTTTGAACACTTTACGAAATTAATATAAAGAATGAAGATCATAACTGGAGATGAAACAGGTCTTATAAAGCAAGTTATTATCGAACAAAAGAAAATTCAACGTTGGGGTGTTCAAAATCGTGAGTTATCTGTAGAGAGAATGCGTTTTTGTGGTCCAAAAGATGATGATGAATCACAACTTGCTGTTGCTTTAAAGTATTTTATTATTATATTCAGCGATACAAGTTATTGAATTGTTTGATCTTATAAAAAATATAGAAATGGTTGTATTAAAGTATGGGATATGGATGAAACAAAACTTTTAAGTACTTTAGAGACTCATTCTCCAAACCCAAAGGGATTAGATATTATCTATGAAGAGAATGATCGTAAGATAATTAGTTGTTCTGAAGAAGGTCATGTTTGTATATTTTCTTTAGAAACTGATGAATTAGTAAAAGAATTTGATATTGATGGTCCAGTTGCCACTATGCATTTATGTCCTTATAATCATGATATATTTGCTGCTGGAGGGAAAGAGAATGATTTAAAAGTCTATAGTATTGAGAAGGGATCTTTTATTTGGCGGGCAAAAAACGTACCAAATGATTTTTTAGATCTTCGTGTACCTGTATGGATTAAAGATTTACAGGTATATTTATGTGTTATATTTATATATGTTATATTAAATATTTATCTATTTATATATGCTATATTTATGTTTTTTATTATAGATTTTATATATTTTATATATATTATATATTATATGTTATATATTATATATTATATATTATATGATATATATATATATATATATATATAACTCTAGTTTATGGAATGTAGTGATAAGGGATATAAGATCATTACTGTAACTGGGTATAATCAGATTCGTATTTATAATACTAGTGTCAAAAGACAACCTATTGAAGATTATGCTGTTGGTGAGCATGCGTTCGTCACGTGCCGACTCAACAAAGATCAAACGTATCTTTATGTCTCTGATATTATTGGTAGAGTATATATATCTTTATTTTTTATTCTTTATATTTTTTTTATTATAATTGCAGTTTTATATATATAATACTATTGCTATATACATATACATAATGATTCTTATACATAATATATATATATACTAAAGGTTGTTGGTTTTAACTTATCAACTCATCGTATATATGGTGTTTTCAAGGGGAATGTGGGGTCCGTGAGGGATATACAATTACATCCCTCTCTCCCGCTCTTAGCTACCGTGGGCTTAGATCGTATACTGAGAGTATATATTAAGAATAAGAATACTATAAATCTACATATATATCTTTTTAAATGAATTTATATATATATATCTATTTTCTACACTTATTACTATATACGTATTTTTATCTAAAATATAATAATAATAATAATAATAATAATAATAATAATATATATATATATATAGATCTATGATATTCCTTCTCGTGATTTGAAGCATCGTATATATTTACGTCAACGTTTGAATACCGTTGTATTTGGAAGAGAAGAGATAATAGACGATGATGAAGAAGAAGAAGATAAAGAAGAAGAAGAAAACAGAGAAAACAAAGAAAAAGAAGAAGAAAATGAATATAATAGTGATTTTGATGCATTGAATAGTGACGAAGAATAAACTAAATATTAACTTGTATTTTATTCAATATCCTATTATTTTATAGAATAAAATTGTCTCTACTATTTTTTTTTGTTATGGTTATCTTTATGGTTATTCTTCATATTTATTTTAATATTTCATTTCTTTATGATTTTATTGTTTAACTATGGTTGTTTGTGTCTTCTATGTGTATATCATTCTCTATTTTGTTATATTCTATCTTCTTCTTATTATTTATTTCTAAACTGTTCTCAATACTCATAATCAAATTTATATATACATAAACGATATTCATAAATATCTAATTTTTTATAATGAAATCATACGAACATTGACAACTTAGGAATAGCTGATTCAACGATTTATTGTATAATCTTCACTAAATAGATGACTCGTAGTCTTTATATGAAGAAATAAAGATATATATTTACTATTATATCGTCCATTGTTTAGAAATTTAATATAATTAAAGGAAAACAAACGTAATAGAATTCAATAAATACTAAAATGTCCATAAAAGTTATGAATTCGTCAATTTTGAAAATTATACACCTAGATATATCATTACCAGATATATATAATTTAACTTCAAATAAAAAACTATAAATAAACTCAATTAAAGAATAAAATGTCGAATGATTATTTGAATATGAATAAAGTTTACTTTAAAGATACATTTTATCAATAGGATACACAGATAATATAATAATAAAAAAGAATCGAATGAAGAAAAGAACAAAAACAATAAAATAACGACGCCTCCTTCTTCAAATTCAAATTTGAGAAAACACATGAGTTTTTTTAAATAACGAGAAGAAATGAAATAGGAAATAATAATGGAAAAATACTTCTTTGTCGGTACTTTGTTCTAGAAAATCGTGGAAATCCGATAGAAAAATGATTGGGAAAAGAACATGATGATAATTATTGAATATTCAAGAGTATTTTAAATAAACAATTTATTGATTCATATAAGGTTTTAATATTCTTTATGCATAATAGTGTATGTAATCACAATGGGTGAATCGTACTGTGAAGACTATGCTTTTATGCCGGTGTTTATTAATCAATTTGATAAACACCTCTATTCAATGATGGCAAATTTGATATCAAATATGAAAAAGAAAAATAGAAAATATCTTGAAGAATTGACTGGGAAGTATACAGATGAAGATGAAACTCGTTTTTATCAAATGATGTGGAATCATACTCGAGATTTATATGTTGAAGATGATATGAAAATGGACCAAGTATATACATATATATTTCTTATTATTTTCAAATGTTTTTCTTATTGAATCTTGTGTTTTTCTAAAATTCTTTTGTTTTCATTTTGTTTTGTTGCAGATTTTTTGTTTTTTTTGTTTTTTTGCATTGATTAGAGTTTTTTTTTGATTACTGTAAAACTTATTTATTTTTATTATATCTTAATTTTTCATAAATAGGAAATTGAAGCTGCTAGAAATGAAGAAAAGAATTTGATTTCTCGATATCAAGAATTATGTGCTATGTTAGGAATAGCATGTGATGTTGTATATATATATAGTAATATTAACATTTTTTCTTATTCATCAATAATATCATTAAAATTATATAATTATTAATATATCTAATTATTTTTTATATTAAGGATATTTTAACTGGAAGACCCAATAGTCGTATAAGTGATATTGGATTTCCCACGGTTATTTCATGTATTCAATCACGTACTGTTTTAATTCAAGAAAAAATTCAATCTCTGTTAGTTGTATATATATATTTTAGTGTATTATATATTATGTATTATATATTTGAATTATATATATTATGTATTATATATATATTATGTATTATATATTTGAATTATATATATATTATGTATTATATATATATTATGTATTATATATATAAATATAATACACTATATATATAAATAATATATAATATATATCCTTTTTATATATAGAAATGTGAAAATGCGAAAAAGAATGTTTTGCGGTTGTTAGAAGAAATTGTAGATTTTATGAAGAAACTAAAGTTGGATTCCCGCGGTTATGAGTCTGAAATAGATAAAATTCAATCAAGTGATTTTATAATTCGTCGTGAAACACAAGAAACATTTATGGACACAAAGATTAAATTAAAAGAATTATATGTATATATAGAGATATTTTATAATTATTTTTTATTCTATTTATATTTTTTATACTTTTTTATTATTTTTAATATATTTTATTTATTTTATTTATTCTATTTATTCTATTTATCTATTTTTTATTACTATATATATAGGATAAGAATGTATCGTTATTACAAATTGAATTATCTGATATATATACATTAAGTGAGTCTCTAAGTGTGACAGACCCCTTCTCATTTCCTTGTTACACAGACGTTGAGTCTCCGTACAAAGACGTCATTCAATACGTGGATTGTTTCTCTAGTGATTATAAAGAGGAACAAATCTATGACGAAGAGAGGGATTATATAACAGATATTAACAGCTTTGTTAAAGTATATATATTATATATATATATTATATATAATATATATATAGACATATGGAGCTACAGATGACTCTCTGAAGCTATTAACTGACTTTAAAGCAAAACTACAACGAATTAAAGTATATATATATATTATATATATTATATATATATATATATTATATAGGAGAGCCGAGAATGGTTTTTACAGAATATTAATACATGTTGTGAATTATACAAGTCGATTCTAATAGAATTCGGATTTGAATGTCCCTCTTCATCAGTTGACACGTCATTCGAATCTTTATCTTTACATACTATTAATAATGTATATTTATCTTAATATTATTATTATATTATTATTATAGAATTATATGTATCTTATATATTTAAATGGATTTATATCTCAACGAAAATCAGAAATAAAACTAAAAGTAATCAACACATTACAAGGTATATATGTATTATATATATACTATTATATATTATTATATATTATTATATGTTATTATATACTATTATATATATAGAATATTGGCTATCTACTTATATGTCTACGCCTTTCTTATATGCATCTGCATATATATATACTCCTAAAGCTTTTGCCGCCATTTCTTCCCGCTATATTCAATATCAATTTATGGACTCTATTCGAGATAAAGGTATATATATATATATTAATAATAATATAATACTTATTCTATATAGATATAATAGAGTTATTGGATTGTTTGGGTGTATATAGAATGCTTAAAGATCGAGAAAGGGCTTTGAATACATTAAAAATGAAAGTAAGTTGTCGGAATTATTACCGCGGGGAATTACAGGATATTGAGGAAATAAAAGTGATGAAACGTGAAGGAAAGAAGCATGTTTCGAATAGCTGTATACAAAAGATGATGAATGAAAAAGACACAAAGTTATTATTGGAACAGTATTCCAATGACGTTAATAGAGAATGGATACAATTTGAAGATCAATTTGGCATATTATCAATATCTAGTATATATATATAATAATAATAAATTATTCTATATATATAGAAGATAAATTTGAATCTCAAGTGAAATCTGAACCTCCAAAGAAAAAAATGAGAAAAGTATATATATATATATATAATGATATTATTATTATTATTATATTGTTATAGGTATGATCTTTAAATAAGATTAGCCAATCAATTCTCGTTTTTGTGAAATACTATTTCTCGGCGCTGTCTTTTATTTTTCTTCATCAATTTGCATGCTATATTTTATATATATTACGTATATATACTTATATATATGCATTTCTGAATGTTATTTATCTTTATTAGTTAGGTTTTGAATTCTATTTTTTTTTTATAAATTAGATTTCTTTCTTTTTTTTTTATTTTTCTATTTCCCATTTTTTTCTGCTTCAATCTCTCTCTTTGTCATTTTATTCAAATCTTATGATTCAACTCAAATCTTATTTTTGTATCTCTATTCTTATATACTTAGCTTTATTATAATTCTATTCATTATATATATATATTATATTATATTCTTTCTCTATGATATACATATATATATATATATATATCATTAATATTTTATGGATCCTTCTATAACTGATTACTTTATTTTTTTCCTAAAAATTTGAATCCTCTTTTATTCACATGTTTCACCATTATATATATATATCTACATTTCTATGTCTTTGATGTCCTCTTTTTGACTTATTGTAAATAATCTGTAATATCTTATAATCAATATCTATTCTATAATATATATATATGCAATTCTTTTCAATTTTTCTTTTTTTTTTTGTATATATTTTCATTTACATTTTTTGAATTTTGAATTTTTCATTTTTTAACATTTATATATTTAATATTAATAAATAAAAAAGATATTTGTGCATTCACATGTTGTCTCTTATTTCCTCGTTTCGTTTTATTATATTATCATAATAGAAGATAATTATATTGTTTTTAAACACTACCAACATTAATATGAATAAATATATAGAATCATAATTGATCATTTAATTAATGTTTAAATCATTTATTACGTTCTGTTCCTAAAACCATTGTATGTTTCCAACCGAAAGAAAGATCTTCGACGAATAGATCGTCATACAATGTCACGTGCTCAGGGACATGGAGCCAGTTCCATCTATGAAAGAATATTAATAGAATATTAATAGAATATTAATAGAATATATTAGATATATATTACTATATATATACTGATAAACATATCCATCGTTGGTAATACCATAACAATCTGTTCCAGAACAAACAATTTTTTTAAACAGTATATTCTATATATATATATATATATATATATATATATATATATATATGAATATACTTGAATGGATGTAGTATCTACTTGAACAGGTATATGGTGCATTCGATCGAAATTATCTCTTTCTTCTTCTTCATTTATACTCTTTAACTTGGACGTTAAACCATCTTCCATACCTAAAAGGAAGAGATCCCCGTGGGAATCCTGGTAAGAGAGATGGAATTGCCCTACGCCAAGAGTAACGGGAGATGTCGGAAGATCCAATTTACGTGGAATACCTTGATCTGCATAAATAGTATCTTTCTTCTCATTAATAGCAGGAGACCAATATTTTCCACAAACATATAAATCATTATGATCATCTAGCATCTATATATATATAGTAATATATATATAGTAATATATATATAGTAATATATATAGTAATATATATAGTAATATATATATTACTATATATATAGTAATATATATATAGTAATATATATATAGTAATATATATAGTAATATATAAATAGTAATATATATATTACTATATATATAGTAATATATATATAGTAATATATAGTAATATATATACAAATGTGCTATTAAATCCTGTAAACACTTTTTGCACATGAATTCCATCCATAGTCTCAACCCAAACAGGTTTAGGGATCATTTCCCTTGGGGTAACTCCTAATTGACCACGTTCCGCTTTTCCCCAGGTAAATACTTTCCCTTTATCGCTTAGTGCGGCTACATGTTGAAATCCACAAGATACTTGTATCTATAATAATATATATAGGATATATATATATATATTAAGTATATGTATACAATATATATAATAATAAATATAATAAATATAATAATAACCTTATATATACAATATGATCTTCATTTCGAAGAGGTACGCGTTGTGCGTCAAAGAAATTGAATTTATTACTATCTACTCCACATTGACCATATTTATTATACCCATATGTATATACGTGACCTATATATATATATATATAAACATATAATAAATATAATCTATATAAAGCATAGATAACATATATATAATAAATATAATCTATATAAAGCATAGATAACATATATATCATAAACATAATCAATATAGAGTATACATAACATATATATAATAAAAATAATCTATATAAAGCATAGATAACATATATATCATAAACATAACAAATATAGAGTATACATAACATATATATAATAAACATAACAAATATAGAGTATACATAACATATATATAATAAACATAATCTATAGAGAGTATACATAGCATATATATAACAAATATAAAATATACCTTCTTCTGTGCAGCAAGCAGTAAGCGCGGCACTCGCGGAGACTTGGCGGGCATGATCTTGTTCTAAAGGTAAACGAGTAGGATATAATGTATCTACTATAGTCTTCTTAAATAAACTATATATATTATAAAAAATAAAAAAAAAAATAAAAAACATATTTATTCGTTAAATATATAAAAATATAAAAATAAATACTATATATAACTCATTCAATATTCATAAATATAAAAATAAATACTAAGAGAACTTTCTAGCAAATTCATTTCCATAAGTAATCCAATTACCCGCACCTATAATTTGTTTTATATCTTGAGTTCTACCAAAAATAATAACTTCTTTATCTGAAGTCACACATGCTGAATGACCCCTTTATATAAATTGATAGTATACTACAAAATAAAGAATTGTAAAACAAAATATACCATCCAGCACTTATTTGTACAATATTATTTCCTTCTAATGCTTGTACTTTCTATATATAACAAATTATTTTTTTATATATCAAGAATTCATAGAAAAAAAAGAGAAATTACTTTTGGTTTTGTCAAATCTTCAAAATCTCCATGTCCAAGAGATCCAACAATTCCTGAACCAAATGTATATACTATAGAAACAAAATACTATTAAATAACACAAGCCAATACAGTACCTGAATAGGATCGACTGAATTGTAAACTACGTAACAGTCTTCTTGAATTAATAAGTAATCTATTTGAATACATTCTAATAGAATATTTGACTTGCTATTCTATTTATTTTAATAAAATATCAGAATAAATTAAATCCGTATTATTTTTCTTTTTCCCGTATAGAAAACAAGAAAAACATTAAAAATTATTTTTCATTTATTTTGACAAACTATTCATTTTCTTTAAGACTATCTGAAATGAGTACAAGCCAACAATTAAATGCATTACTTGTAGGATATGGTGCTGTAGCATCTGAAAATGAAACTACAAGTATTACAAAGAAAATTTCAGAAACACTTGATTCAGTTCAACCTGTATTTCTTGATCATTCTATATAAATTTAATATATATTAGTTAACTGAGAAAATTCCTGTAGAAGGTGAATTTGAATATTACTCCATTTTCCCTGAATTCAAACAAGTTGCTGATTCTACTTCATTAAAAGCTATTTCTCTTATTCAAACTATATTAGAAAAAGTATATTGTCTATTTTAGCTTAGCTTAAAACATTCTATGTATAGTTTATTCCCGATACCAAAACTAATCTTGTAGATAATAATTCTATTTCTGATCCATTTGAATTCGGACCTATTGAAAATTTATTAGATACTGTTCTAGAAAAGTCTGATAAATATATAGATATTTCAAAGGGTTTAAGAGGAGATGATCGTTCAATGGTATTTTTTTATTTTTTTAATTTTTAGTTATATATAATTATACATATTAGTTATATTAGATATTTATGTATTGTTATTTCTATAATATATGTATTGTTGTTTCTATAATATATGCATTGTTATTTCTATAATAAATACTATATATAGGAAGGTGTTCAAAAGAATGATTTTGATCGTGGTGAGGTAAAACAGACAGTAATTCGTTATGATGAAACAATCCCAAAACCCCAACTCTTATTTAAAGATATTATTGATAATTCAACTGAACCATTTATTCCTAAAATCACAGAGAAACCCAATGCCCTAGTACCTCTTAATATTGATAGTATATATTTATATATATATTTATGTTTATATAATCATTTATTTTTTTATATAATCAACATATATATATATATATATTAATAATTGTTGATATATATCTTCCCTATTATTATGTTTCCCTAATAGGTATCTCCAATAATGGTGTTTCGGAGGCTATGGATATGTATGCTCAAGGGATGAATATATCTATAGATATACCTTCTTGTCACTATAGACATCCCTATGAATATGAAATATCAAATCTTAAATTATCGGATTGGCAGTTACAACAATCCCCCTTAATCCCCATCCCTCCTTTACAAGAAACACCATTAATTTTAGTGGATAATCTGGAGAAATTGGCCACTATGATTGAAGAATTGTCTTCACAGAAGTATATAGCTATTGATGTTGAACATCATAGCTTAAGAAGTTATCAAGGTTTCACTTGTCTTATTCAAGTATCCTCTACAGAAAAGGATTATCTCGTGGACGGTATAGAAATTCGTGAGCACGTGCATCTGTTAAATACTGTTACAACAAACCCAAATATTCTTAAGGTATTATATATATATATATATATATATATAGGTATATATATATATATATAGGTATTTCACGGGGCTGATCATGATATCGAATGGCTACAAAAAGACTTTGGAGTTTATGTTGTAAATATGTTTGATAGTGGTCAAGCATCACGTGCTCTCTCCTATCCTTCGTTTTCATTGGCTTATCTTTTGAAATCTATTTGTGGAGTAACAGCAAATAAACAATATCAATTAGCTGATTGGAGGTATATATATATATATAACTATATAACTATATAACTATATATAACTATATATAACTATATAACTATATAACTATATATAGAATACGTCCATTAACAGAGGATATGCAGCGATATGCCCGTGAAGATACACATTATCTTTTACATATATATAGTTATTTAAAGAATCAACTTCTCCAAAATGTGGATGATACTTATAATCCTTTACTTCAAGTGTATAAGAATAGTAATCTTTTGACGTTAGAAACGTACGAAAAACCCTCTTTTACGGAGAACGATATAGATATTCTTATTGCAAAGAAAGGATATCATATGAATGCTGCTCAAAAACAACTTTTTAAAGCGATATATAAATGGAGAGATAGTCTAGCTAGAGATATGGATGAATCTCCTGGTTTCTTAATGTCTAATATATGTATATATAAAATGAGTATCACTCCTCCCTCTACTGTTTATGCCCTCAAATTACTATTAAATCCATTACCCTATATATTAATCACTAAAGCCAATGAATTTGTCCACTATATTAAAGGAGTACAAAAGTATATATATATATATATATATATATTATTATTATTATTATTATTATTATTATTATTTATTATTATTATTATTATTATTATTATTATTATTATTATTATTATATAGTGGACAAAATACTCAACCTGATGTTGTATATATATATATATATATATAACTATATATAACTATATATATATATATATAGGATCCTATGGATACTGATTTGCCGGACCCTTTGAGTGATTTTGATGTTGATGCGAATATCAATATAACCACGGGGGAAGAATCAACTACTTTTTTTGAAACACTTATGAATAATAAATATATTCAATTAGTTCAAGAGGCTGCAAAAACAAGACAAGATAGTTCGTTTTCATTAACTCCTTCTCTTCCTCATCTACCAATCAATTTAGTTATTCCTGATGATTCAACCAATGAATTGCCTCCGTTGAACACACAAATCGATGGAGACACGCGTCAGTATGTCGAATATCTTCGTGGTCACGTGAACGAAGCTCGAAAGAAGGAAGTTGAAGATATTTATACATCTATTAATATAGAAGAAATGCTCAAAGAATTGACTTTTATGGGATTACCGCAAGAAAATGATACAATTGATTTATCTGAAGAAACTCTTCCTTCGTTAGCAACCCCTAATAGTGTTTCGAAACCCTCAGAAATCCCCAAACCCCCTCGTTCCCTCGCAGAGATCTATAATATTACGATTAAAGACCGTCAGAAGAATAAGAAGGAACAGGATTCCAATGTGGAAACTGGGGAAACTAATGGTGATTCAATGGATATTGATGCAGATAAAAGTGAAAATAATGATGATGTATATATATTATATATAGTATATATATTATATGTATATACATATATATATATAGGATTCCGTTAAAGATACTTCTGTTGATATTCAAAATATCGATGAACAACAAAAGAAAGAAGTATATATATATATTTAATATCTATTATATATATATATGTTTAATATCTATTATATATATATATAAATATCTTATTTGTCTAAAGTAGGTATTGATATTGAGGCATTAAAACAATACGATCCTCAAGCCTATGCTTGTATATATATATATATATATATATATATATATACTTATATTTATATAGCAATTGCTACTAGTGATACTAAACCTAAAGAGTATATATTTATATATAAATAAATAATGTATATATATATATATATAGACAAACAGTGGAAGAGTTTACACCTATTCAAGGAATGGAATATGATGTATATATATACTATATATATACTGTATATATACTATATATATAGCAAAAGAATGTTCGTAATATGTTAAAAACGAATGCACCCATGTTAAATTCAAGAAATAAGAATTATCAGAATAATAATAATAACGGGAAATATAATCGTAATGGAAAATTCCCCAATAATAACAATAATAATAATAATAATAATAATAATAATAAAAACAAACCAAGAAAGTATATATATTTATTCATATAATAATAATTATATATATATATAGACCCTTTGTTGCGAATAATAATAAAACTATGTCTTATTAAATTATATATATATAAATCATATTCAATATATATAATAGTAATAATTTTATATTTGTATTGTCTTTCAATTTAATATGTGTATATATATTATATATATATATTTGTTGTGTTCTGTATTATATTTATTTCTTTTTATATTGAACTTCATTTCATATTATAAATGATTATTATTTTAATATATTATTCATAAACACCGTATACATCATTTTTACATAACTATAACATAAATATTCAATATATATACGTTTTAATTCTTCCAAAATACATATATTTTATAAATAAATATTTTCATCATAGTTTATAATCATATATATGATGAATAATCATCTAATCATCGCTATTTCTTTCCAAAAACTAAACTTTTTAACTATTATAATTATTTTGATTTAAGCATTATTTATATATATAAATATATAACAAAATAATATTCTATTTATTCAAGTGGTGTTTAACTTATTCATATTTTCAATATGTAATATAAATAAACAAAACAAATTATATGAGAAAAAATAGGTATAGAAATACAGACAATGATAATATATATATATAGAAAGAATAGATAATTTAAAGTGTAGCATTATATTGTTCTGCTTTCTCTAGCATATGTTCTACTTCATCATAATCTTCAGGATTCAAACTAATCATATTCATATGATAAAATTGTTCTATACTCTTTAATTGATCAATAGATTCAGCCTCTTTCAGAATAAAACTGACAGCGACTCCAGCACGACCCATTCTACCTGTTCTACCAATACGATGTAAGAAATTAGCATAATCCTATATATACATATTATTATTATAGTTATGTTTATTATTATTATTATTATTATTATTAATATTATTATTATTATTATTATTATTATTAACTAAGACTCATTTTATGTTATTTATATTATTATTATATACAGGTTGGCCTTTAACCACGGGGATTTCAAAGTTAATAACAAGTGTGACAGCAGGTACATCGAGTCCACGAGCAATAACATTAGTAGCAATCAATATCTTTGTGATGCCTTGTTTGAATTCTTTAACAACTCGATCTCTTGTTTCATTCTGCATTTTTCCGTATAATATATTCGCGGTATAATCATGTTCTCGAAGGAAATTTGCTAATTTATCTGCAACACCAGCACTATTTACAAATATAACTGTTTGACCAACATTCATAATATCATATAATTTAATAATATTTTGATATTTCTCTTCTTCATTCTTATTTAATACAAAATACTATATATAGAATAATTATAAAAGAATAATTATAAAAGAATAGAATAAATATAATATATATATTATATATATTATATATATATACAAGTGGTACATTATCCAGTTTAAGGTCTTCTTCCTTCTTCTTTATAACTACAGGGTCACGACATAATTTCTTAGCAAAGGATAACACATTCTCAGCAAAAGTAGCACTGAATAATAATAACTATATATATAATATATATTATATATAATATATATTATATTTTTTATATTATATTTTTTATATTATATATATATATATATTATATATATATATAATATATATATACTTGGAAATTACGTCTAGGCATGGCTTTTTGAATAGTAATACAAGTATTTCCTAAAGTGAATTGGCGGGAACCATTGGCGTCCTTTAACATCTCATCTGCTTCATCTATAACCATCATTTTCATATCTCTAGTATTAAAGAATCGTTTCTTAATAAGATTATTAATAGTACCAGGTGTACCTACTAGTACTTGTTCTGTAACTGCAGATTCCTCTCCATCTTTTAATAATAAACGATATGTAAATGAACAATACTTGCCAAACTTTTGAATTATATCATAATTCTGTATAGCTAATTCTCTTGTAGGACATAAACATAATACTTGAGGAGCCTGTATATGTTCATTAACACGAGAAAGCATGCCAAGGACAAAACAACCAGTTTTACCACTACCATTCTGAGCTTGTGCAATCAAATTTACAGGAGGACTATATATATATATATATATATATATATAATAATAATAATAATAATAATAATAATCATAATAAACCATAAACACAAGAATATAAAATATAAATATAAGTATACTCTTGTAAAATATAGGGTAATCCTTGAGCTTGAATTAAAGAAGGTTTTTCATATTTAAATTCTACATAAACAGAACGAATTAATTCTTCACGGAGATGTAAGTCTTCAAAAGTAGTAGCAGCTAATAAGTTTTGTTTATAATCAATTTCAATAACAGTCTTTTCATTAATTAAACCACATCCATGATTTGAAGAAGAATTACTTGATGATTCAGAATCTTCAGCAGACACAGTTTTTGATTCACTTTGAGAATTGGTACTTTTTACTTCTGTCTTTGTTACTTCAGGAGATTGTTCTTCTTGAGAAGTTTGCTCATCTACTTTAGGTTCATTAGTTACTTCACTCATTGTACTATGCTATCAATCAGAATAAAAATGAAATTACTTTTTTTATTTCATTTTCTTTTTCTTTTTCATGATTATTTCTGGTTTTCTAGGTTATAACGTATTATTAATCATTTCATTCTTATATTTAAAATATCTTGTCAGATTTATATACTATTATGAATATTCTATAATAGCTTAACGAAAATATAATAGATACATAGTCTTGAATCAATAATTTAACATTATCAACACATGATGTTCACAGATGAGTAATTGTTGTTATGAAAACGATAATATATGTCTATTTATATGCATAAAACGATTAGAAGAATACAACTCTAAGTGTTAACTTTACTCTTATTGTTGCTTTTTATTTTCATTTTCATAATTCTAGTTCAATTTGTTCATTTATAATTAAAGATAAAACTATATTATCAGCATATTATATTAGGTATTTAGATATTTGATTTGCTGTTGTTTTTTTAATATTATACATAATTTATCTATTCTGATATTTTTTAATGGGAAAATTTATTATAAAATTTATATTTTGATCATAATTAACAATACAGAATAATCCTGGAAGTAATATTTATTTTTAAATACAAAAAATCAGAATAATTGACTCATTTTAAATGAATTAACACAAGTTCAACTATTGTTCAACTATGAAAAATAAAGATTTTTATATGTTTTTAATAATTTCTTCTTTAATAAAGATCCAATAGAAACCACATAATTATTTTAACAAAAGTAAAAGAGGAACATGGTTTTATTTATAAAAAAATGGAATATAATTTACAATAAGAAAACAAATAATTGTAAAACAATTTCAAATGGTTGTATATATATAAATATATATAGTACCATTTAATAAAATGAGTATGTAAAAGATAAAATTGAAAAGTGATAAAAAAAGAATAATATTTGTAGAAAAGAATATATAGGGAAAAATGAGCATTAATAATAAAGTCAATATATATATATAGAAATATAAAATAAATACTTTGTATTAAACATGAATATCTGGTTGATTATCATTAGATTCGCTATCGCTGTCATCCACAATTACCTTTGCTGTTCGCTTACGTTTCGAAATGAATGCGTCATCATCATGTGACACAGTATTCTCCCTAGAATTCTCTTCTGTATTTGAAAATACTCTTTTATTCTTTGTACTCAAATCGTCATTTTTCTTTATATGTATATTTCGAAGAGAAATAGTAGTTTGAGAAGTCTTCTTATTTATAGATACAGAATTATTATGATTATTTATAGCTTCTTTATTTATAGAGTTATTTTTAGCTTTCAGAAGTTTTAAGTGAGGCTTATTAGTGCTTTCAGTTGAAGTAGCAATAGAGGTAGAAGCAGGAATAGCCGCTGGAATAGTAATTATAGTTTTATTTTTATTAATATTAGATATATTATTATTATTATTATTATTATTATTATTATTATTATTATTATTATTATTATTATTATTATTATTATTATTATTATTATTATTATTATTATTATTATTATTATTATTATTATTATTATTATTATTATTATTATTATTATTATTATTATTATTATTATTATTATTATTATTATTATTATTATTATTATTATTATTATTATTATTATTATTATTAATAGGAGGAAGAGAAAGAGAGAGAGACTCATCAGTTGGAGTATGTGACGAATGGATAGACTTTAATTTAGAGAGAGAAGCACGTGACGGTGATTGGACAGTGGATGATCGTGTACGTACAGGCGAACTGTGTTTCGAGAGGGATCGAGTTGAACGAGATGGACTACTGAGATCTATATATATATATATATATATAAACTATTAACATGTGAATTATAGCATATAAATAATTATATAATAATAAGAAATAGAAATGAAAATGGTAATAATTATATCTATAAATGAAATGAACAAGAGAAATAATTAAAATAAAAAAATAAAATATATTTAGAATAATACTATTATTAATAATATATATATATATATATATACAATCCATTTTCTTTGTACTTTCTCGAGTCTCATAATGATGTCCCTGAAGAACATGTGACATGCTTCGCGTCTCATGTGCCTTGGGTGTGTCAGTATCATTATCCTCATCTTCTTCATTATTCTCATTAGTATCTCCATCATCTAAGAATTCTTCCATTTCTGACGTGAGTGCGTCACTCGATTCTGTTTCTGACGCATTCACATCCTCCTCTATCGCATCTTCCTCCTCTTCTACTTCTTTCTGGGAATGAGTTTCACTATATTTCTCCTATAAATAACAATATAAAATACATATTATTATATTATTAAATAAATATAAAGTATACTGCATAATCAAAAAGTTCATCATAATTAGTAGAATCTATATCAGAGTCACGTGCAGATCCCTCATTTTCTTCATCAGATCCCTCCTGTATTGATGTTTCTTCAATATCTTCTTTTGCAATTGGTTCTTCTTGTGGAATAGTATTATGAGGTGTCGCTATATCTGATTTTTCATTGGCTGATGTCTTTTTATATCGTAATGCTGCATCTATGGCATATCTATATATATATGATTATATATATGATTATATATATGATTATATATATGATTCTATATATGATTCTATATATACAATCGAACCATAATACTAGCAATAGTCGTGATTTTCGTTTGATATTCAATTGAAGGACTACACCAACGATACCATCTATGTATCCATCCTTTGGAAATGAGTTTTTCATATAAAGAGAGACAAACAAATAATTCTGAAGCAGAAGAAGCTTGGCATACTATATATATATATATATATATATATATATATATATATATATATATATAACAAATAACAAACAAATAACAAATATATATACCCATATTTCTCCATTCAGCTCTTCTCGCGGGAATCCAGTTCAAAATGGCTCGTTTTGTCATCATAACCGTGGGGAGAACAACTTCTAAGTCTAATAATGTACTTTTTATTATATACATTTGTTTACCATATAATGAATCATTATCATAACGACAAATGGTTGAAGATTGTGATTTACATATTTGTTTGTGTTCCTCCAGTTTCCCTGTTTCTCCTTTATAATTCATATGGCAATAAGGGCAGTGAAAAAGTCCTTCTTCAAGATATAAAGCGCATATAGAACAACGTTTACTAGTATATAAAGAGGGGTAAATTAAACGAAGATATTGGCGGGAATTGAAGGAATAAGGCGCCACAGAAAGACATTCGGGAGTTTCAAGTCTTGGAGAATATATTATAAAGGAATAAGGAATGACAATGTACTCGTCATCTATAGAGAAAGATATAATAATAAGAATACTAGGATTATTAAAATAGTTTAATATTAATATTAATGATTATAATTATATACTATAAGGATGTATATCCATCGAAAGATTTGACTCTATAGGACGACTTAAAACAGATAAAGCTGTTTGTAATAAGTAATTTCCTTTATCAATTTCCGTGGTTAATTGCATATATATATGATTATATTGTTCTTGAGTCAAAGGGTTGAGAGGAAATCGAGAACTTTGATGCATCTATATATATATATATATATATATATATATATATATATATATATATATATATATATATATATATATACAATAGTCATATCACGTTGTATTTCTTCTTGAATATCAAATAACCGTGAATATAGTTCATGTTCTGAAGCAATATAGATAGGATTCAGCCAGTCTAAGAGACTCTGATATTGACTGAAAGTATTATATACAGACCAACGATCCGTATATTTTTCCTATATATATATATATATATATAACTATATATATATATATATATATATATATTCATGTATATATATCTAACTATATATATATATATATATATATTCATGTATATATATCTAACTATATATATATATATATACATGAATATATAGGCAAGCTGGATCCCCGTGGAAACGATAATACGTTCTTCCAAATCGGTCTTCTCCCACGGGGAAAGTTCTAATACTACTTTCTCGAATAGCACTGGAATATTTATGTCGAACTTTCTTCTCTACTTCACTATATATAGAATATATAGAATAGTATATATATATATATTAAATATTGAAAATATATAGAATAATATATATATATATATATATATATATATATATATTAAATATTAAAAATATATAGACTAAAAAGAAACCCTAATAAATACTCTAATTTCTTTTGTTTTTCTTTTCGTATCATTTCAGTATATATTCGTTGTATAATAATACCACATTCATCATGCACGTGATAAACACACGGTAACGACCCTTCAATAAACTCAGTATATAAGTAGTCAGACCCGCGGGAATCAATACTTCGTGGAAGACTTAATTCCATTAAAGAATTTGGTTGACTTTCTATATATAATATATATAATATATATAATATATATAATATATATAATATATATAATATATATAATATATATAATATATATATAATATATATATACCAGGAATATGACAGATATCGCAACAAGTTTTGGTTTCTTTTTCAACATGAGAACTAAAGAATACGGGCGAACAAACCGAAGAGTCCCACGGTAATTCTTCATTTGTGGCGGACTCTTCTTTGTTTTCATCATTATAAGTATACCCATAAGCTATAAAATAATAATAAATAATAATAAATAATAATATATATACTTGAAGGATGAATAGCACTAAATAATGAATATGTGGCCTCCCGCGGGGAAATGAATGTTGATAATGATTTCTTTTTTCCCGTAAAATTCGAATATGTATTAGCTCCAGGAAGACAAGAAATAGCAGCTATAACCTATAGTAATATATATAACATTATACATATAAAGAATGCATTAATAGTAAATATAGATAGAATACTAAATATACTTGTTGAATTCCATATCCAAAGTATTCTGGACCTATATTTTTGTCTTTAATCGCGGGGAATTGTCCTTTATATGTATGATATAATCGAGAGTACATTTCTCCCCAAGCGGCACTACTACTATAACTAGTCACAGAATAACCATCCTCACACTATATATATATATATATATATATATATATATATATAGATTTAGATTTAGAAATATATATATATATATATACTGTAACTTTAAATAAAGGTTGTTTATTACCGTTAAGAATTTCATTTGTAAAAGTAAATCGAAGTTTGAGATCCACGTGACTATATAATGTTTTTGTACTTTTATATCCAACAGGATAAATGTATTTCTTCGTTGCATAAGCAGGTAAACGGTTTATAGATCCAAGAGAGAGAATTGTTAAAGTACCGATTTTCATAGGTAAAGGAATAGCTACAGAAATAATATATATATATATATATATATATATATATAATTAAAGAATTACCAATAGAATAGATAACAATATATATATATATATATATATACAATAACGATCAAGCTTTGAAGATATAGTTTTTCCATCGTCTCCCGTGGTTATTCCTTTCTTTCTACGAATATGTTCCTTTTTAACAGGAACTTCTTCAACCTTCTTTACACTATCCTCAATAGCATTGGCTTCTATTTCTGTAGTTATTCCCGCGGGAATTGAATCATCATGTATGTCTGTAATTTTCATATTTCTCCATTTCTCACGTACAGCTAGAGATAATAATATAGTAGAATAGTATATAATATAATATAATATAATATAATATAATATAAAATAAAATAATATAATATAATATAATATATATATATATATATATATAATATAATATAATATAATATAATATAATATAATATAATATAATATAATATAATATAATATAATATAATAAAATATAATATAATATAATATAATATAATATAATATAATATAATATAATATAATATAATATAATATAATATAATATAATATAATATAATATAATATAATATATACCTGGAACAGATCTATATCCTAATTCTTTCTTATAGAATTCGCAGATCTTAGTCCATTTTCCTTCTCCAAACTGTTTAATAGCCTTACATAATGCAGCGATTTCATCGTCAGTCCATGCTTTATTACGTGTTATATCTATACATATATATATTTATATATAATAATAACTATATGTAATAAATTATATATAAAACTAATATAAATATAATACTCAATTTACACAAATTATATATAAATAAAACAAACATAATACTCAATTTACATATAATAAATTATATATAAAACTATTATATATATATATACTTTTATGCTTCTTATTTCCTTTTTGTTTCTTATCACCTTCAGTATCAGTACTATCTAGGGTATTTAATTGGTTAGAATCATCTATTGAAGCTATGTCAGAAATAGTATTCCCATTTATAGAAACTGGAGTAGAAACTGATTGACTATTATATGTATCTTGAGAAATACATATATCTTCTGATTTTAATTGAATAGAGTTCTTTGTTTCGTCCTCATTTTCTTCTTTTATTTCTAATTTTAATGAATTCAATAATGCATTTTCTGATTCTTCTTTTGAAATACATATATCTTTTGAATACATAAGATCTTTAGAGACTGCTTTTTCTCCTTCCAGTTCTATATCCATCTTCTTCGTTTCTTCTTTTTTTTTATTATTTATACATTCATTTCCACAGTTATTCTCATTTTCTTTCTTATTTATATCAATATTTTCATTCTTATTCATATCAATATCAATATTTTCATCATTCTTATTCATATCAATATCAATATTTACATCATTCTTATTCATATCAATATTTCTACCTCTACCTCTACCTCTACCTCTACCTCTTCCTCTTCCTCTTCCTCTACCTCTTCCTCTACTAGTATCATGTCCCTTTAACATCATCTCTGTTTCTTCATCTCGATTAACACTAGCATCATCATCTTTTATACTATCTCTTATAGAATCCACTTTATCAATGTCTGTAAGAATACTGGAATCTTCTATTCCTTCTTCTACACTCATTGGAACAGTACTATCTATTTCTTCTTCAAACTCAAATAATTTATCTTCTGCTATTTCTACAGATTCTGCTAATTCATCTTTAGTTTCAGTAGTATCTAATTCCTCATTTAATTTCTTTGGACGACCAATACGTTTTCCACGTCGAGTAACTGTAGGTAATAACAAAGAATCATGCTGTTGTTTCACTTTTTGACCTTCAACAGAAAATTCTTTTGTTACATTCCGTTTTAAATCTGTATGTCGCTCCATCGAATCTTCTATATATCTCTTTACTTCTGGAGTATCTTTACATATATGTATAATAGTACCTAAAATACAAAAACGAGTTTTTAAAGGTAATTCACAATAATCATAATGACTTAATAAAATAGATAATTTACGAACTCGAGGAAGAAAAGCAGTATCTAAAGATACATCTAAATCAGGAGAAATAACCACGGGAATCGATGTGTTTGAAGAAGTAGTATTATTTTTTGGTTGTTGTTGATCAGTCTGAGAAGTAGTATTATTATTATTAGTAGTAGTAGTAGCAGAATGTTTTATACATTTACCGAAATAAACAGGAGAAATCAATTGACTATCGAAAATACCTTCAAAATCAAAGGAATCCCCACGATTATTTCCAATTATATTTTGTAAAGGTAAGTGTCCAATACATGCGGGATGAGAGAGAGAATTATTATATTCATCTGAAGAATACTCAACACTCTTTTTTATATTCTTATTATTAACATTATTGTCATTATCATTATTAACATTATTATTATCAGTTTGTAATTTCCACATTTCTTGCTGTTTAAATCCTTGACAAAAACCACATTTCCAACTTATATCTGGAACTTCAAATAACCGTGGGATTACACATGATAAATGATATTCTACATTACATTGTTCACAAATAACTTTTTCTCCTTCTTTTGGATTCATATATATATCATTAGAATTTTGAATTGAAGTATTAACTAATAAACAATATTTACATCCTTGATTAAAACAATCAACTTCAGACCATGGGCCACGATCTATTTGTATCTCTTCTCTAACCCATCTATTATATAATCGAGTAAATAAACTCTTTAATGTTTGAGCTTCTATATATAAATTACTATCTTTATCATTATACTTCATACAATTATCCCATATTTGATTCATATCTGAAACAAAGATCTCTTGCATATAATGACCTTTTCGACAGTAACTACCATTCTTTAAGCGTTGTTCAACTTGTTTCAGACAGATAGGATCTGATATAACGGAAAGATAATCAGAAAATAACTTAATATCTACTGGTTCTAAGAATGGAGTTATTGAAGGTAAAGCTTTTAATCTCTTAACTATAGCTAAAGATCTTTCTAATTGACGTTTCTCTAGAATACTTAATGGACTTGTAATGGATTCTATTTCATTTCCTTTGGATTCTGATCCTAGTACTTTGGCCATAACATCTTCTATTGGATCTAATACCATTAAAGAATCAATTCCTTTCTTTCCTCCTTCCATAAATAACTTAATCACACTATAAGGATCTTTACCATATCCTATCCAAGTATAACATACAAATAAAAGACGAGCAAATTCAGGCCAAGTATAGATATCTAAATGACGACCTAAAAACGGTCTCCAACCATGTATATAGGTTTCTTTTTCATCTAAAGCTAATGTAGATTTCAATTGTAAAAATATAACTCTTAATAATAATGTAGGTACTTCAAGAATAGAAGGGAAAATAGAGGGTGATAAAATACCTAATTCAAATTCTTGATATGTAAACGGTGGTAATGAAAAACAACGACCAAATGTTACTAAGAAATCCCATAAATATAAACATATACCTGTATATTCAGATGGTAATATAGAAAGAGTAGAAGAAGGAGGAGGTAATGATGTATATCCAATATCTAAATTAATAATTTCTTCTTCATCTTCTTTTTTACTTGTATTACGGCCTGTTACACATACTAATAAATGCTTTAAATCTAAATATTTTGGAAGTTCAAAAGGTTTTTCTTCTAGTTTATCTGGTATTTCTTCTTTATATATATCAGAATCTACAACTAATCGAACTTTTGCTTTTCTACCACGTTTTTTATGTGTTTTTTCTTGAGTTGAATCATAATCATTAATTGATTTACAATGTTGAGAGGATGTTGGTGATACTATATCTTGAGAAGTAGCTAGGGTTGAAGGAATAGAAGGAGAAATAGGTGCTTCTATAGATTCTGTATGTATATCTTCCGATTGATTAATATCTTTATTAATATGAATTAGGGATTCATCAAATGTATTAGAATTATCAGATAGAGATAATTTAGGTGCAGAAACAGAAATATTATTTGTATTCTCTTTACTATTAGTATCTTGAGTATATATAGTATTCTTATTCTTATTCTTATTCTCTACTAGAGGTATAGAGAGATATGCGTCATTTGTACTATCTGATTGATGCATTTCAATTAAATGAATGACATCTTTAGGAGATTTCGATAATAATTCAGATAAAACTTTCTCTTTTTCACGATTATTCGAAGGAGTTATTGAGCTTTCAGGAGTCGATCCAAGAATAGAAACTAATAAATTCTTTTGTTTATTAAGAAGAGAAGACTCAATAGTCTTTGCATATTTCTCATTAATTTTACTCCATTCTTTCTCTCTCTTATCAATTTCTTCTAAAGTTAATTTATCTATCATTTTCTTTGTTCTTAAAATATCTCTTTGTTTTGCTGCTAATATATCTATACTTGTTTTAGGTACTTTATTTTTTCCTTGATCAATCTGTTTCATAACTGTAGATCGTTTTAACTGTTCTAATTCTATTATATCTGATTTCCATTCTTCATTTCTTTTATTAATATCTAAAGTATTTCCTAATGCATCTCTTTGATATATAAATAAATAATTAGTACATAATAATATTTCTTCTTTAGATTCTAATAATATTTGTATTTGTTTATTTGTTAATCCAAAATACTCAGCTCCGACACCAATGGTAGGTTTACATCCTTTTTTCTTTGTTACATTCTTTTGACATTTAATTTCATGTATTTGATTTCGAATAAAATTCCATACTTTATTAATATCATCACTTTTATAGATATATGTAGTATTTGGAATACTTACTATAAATAGAGGACCTGAGTCTCCTCCATCTTCTATATAACAATCATAATAAATATCTTCATTAGGATTTAATACATTTGTAAATAATTTTCGAGAATGGAATCCAACGGGGAAAAGTAAATCACGTGTATGATATGTAGGTCGAGAATCTATAGTACCAAGAGATAAAACTTCAATATTATTAAATGTATAAGGAAATTCAATAGTTTTCTTTTTCATTTTTTCTTTTGATTTTTTATGTGATTCTTCAGCGGTTGGCATTCCAGGTATACAATTGGATGATAATAACTCTAATCTAGCTTTCTTAATAATATCTAGAGAAGGAATAGGAGGTAATGTTTCTTTAAAGAATTGAGGTAGAATAGTAGATAAATCTTTTAATCGTTTCACATAAAGATAAGGAATAGATAAATCTTTATAAGGAATAGAATATTGAATAAAAAGAGAAGATAATTGTTCAATAGAATATAATAGGTATCCATCATAAGGGGAAATAGTAATATTCTGTTGAATATCGTCGCTATCTTCTTTATTTATATTCTGTAGTACTAATTCTTCTATTTGTGTAGAAAGTCTATTATAAAATGTATTATATTGCTGAGATTGAATATCAAAAGAACAATTCACAGGAGAATAAGATGTTTTTGCAGTACACGACGTATCTAAAATAGGTGCAGAAGAAGAAGATGATGATGAAGAAAGAAATTTTCTTGAAGGAAGAGATTCATTTATAGGTGTATTCGTTGATATATTTGTTGATATAGTAGAAGATATATTCGTTGATATAATCATAGGTGTATTCGTTGATAAATTAGTTGATATATTAGAAGATATATTTGCAGGTTCATTTATAACATTATTGGATTGCCTAGTTGAAGATATATTCATATTTTTTGCTAAAAAAGAAGGAGAAAGAGTAGGAGAATGACTTTTGTTACTTGTTGAAATAGGAATAGAAGAAGGAGACGACGGTGATAATGATGATGATGCTATAGGATCTGATTGGATAGACGATAATGACGTATTGACTAAAGGTTGTTGTGAACATATACTATCCGTTTTCTTTATATCTATAGTATTCTCTTTATTCATAATATTTATATCTTTTTTCTTAGGTGAATTTTGCTTTATATTTTTTACTTTACTAGTTTTCTTTTTATATTCTGAATTATTTTTAGTTGTTGTTGATGGATACGTTATAGATTGATTTTCATAAGGCTGTTTAGTAGTATTAGATAGAATAGAAGATCCTTGAGAAATTGACATAGAATGAGGAGTATTTGAATGAATAGGAAGAGAATTAGATTGAGGCATATTTATTGTATTCGATTCTAATCCTGATATATTTTGAATTGAATTCATCATTTCTGGAGGAATACAATTTGAATAGAAAATACCATTAGAGATGGAATTCCTTTTAGAATCATTTAGTAAAGTAGATTCTGCTACATGAATAGAAGAAGAAGGTACAGCAGTAACATTATTTCTTAGAGAAGGATTCATAGACAATGGAGGAATCGTATTGGAAGGGTAGGGAGATGGATATAAACTTCCTTTGTAGGGAGAATTAGAGGGATTCATATATTGACCCATGGGTTGAATTAATTGAGGATACATATAAGCCTAGAATTATATATTAATATATATATTAATTAATTATAAAACATGAATATATATTAATTTATTTTTAAAAATTAATAAATATTAATTTTAAAAAACAAAAAAAATATAATATATATTCAGTAATTTTAAAAATAATATTACATATATAAATTCTAATAAGAAAACAAAAATTAAAAAATACATTTTGTCCATTTGCCTGAAATATAGCTTGTGAATATGCAGCTAGATATATAAGAGAACATTATTTAGTATTTGTGAATATTTTAAATAATTAAATATATCAATATAAGACAAAATTAAAAAATTGAATAAAATAGAATCAATTCTGAAAAGAATAGAAATACCCTGTGGTGTCAAATAAGCATTTGGAGCATAGTACTGTTGTTGAATAGGAAAAGGGACAAATCCAACTAAAAAAAATGGAATTGACTAATAGCAGTTAGAGTATATACAATTCTCATTTTGCTTAGGAATATCTTCATATTGACCTTTGAGATTTTTCTGATCAATATCTATAAAAATAATAAATGAATGATATAATTAGCGTAAAAGAACATAGATACTGTTTGTGTCTTCATTTATAGGATAGTTCTGAGAGTTTGTATCATGAGGATTCATGATTAAATACTTTTCATAAACATAAAAATGATTACAGAAACAATAGTATATATTTTTGTAAATAAAAAAACAAAAATAAAAAAAGATCGCGATTATAATAAAAAATGGGATGTAATTGCTCAAATAATCGTGTTTTTTTACTTTTAAAAAATGAATTTAAAAAAAATATACATTTATATTAACTGAGAATTAATATTTGAAAAAATTTTATACTTGATTTATAAAAATTTAAAAATTTCTTATATGTGATCTATTTCTTATACATTATATATATTCAATATAGTAAAGACATTTATCTATTTTTCATTAACAATTCATTACACAAACAGAGGATATAAAAAGAAAAAAGAGATTTTTACAGAAAAATAAGGAAAAACTCTGAGAAATATCCAATTCCCATAGTTATTTTAAACTGAAAAAGAGAATCTAGAGAAAATGAACAAAACATAATTATAACAAAGAAAGACCTTGTCATCACTTGATTTATACTGTAATTTACTAATTCATTTGTATACGAAAAGTGCATGAGTATATAAACATTTGGATGATATTCTTATTTATAGGTGAACTAAATTCTCAAGGATCTGAATTAGCTTCAAACGTTGATGAAGAATTATATATTGCATCGAAAGGAAAAGCATCTTTGCTTTCTAACCTTGAACATCTTGTTCATTATGTCGAAGTATTTTTATAATTTGTTTTTGTTTATTCAGTTATTTTTTATAAATATTTCTTTTTTTATAGACCTTAGAAGATAATATACCTGAGTATAAAGATTTAACTTCAATTATTGAAGCTTTTAAAGTGGATCAGAATTTACCTTTCATTCCACAATTTGTAAATGTAGTTAGAAAGATATTATATGCTGTATATTAAGTAATACTTATTTTTTTAAATGTTGTATTAGGAATGTGAATCAAATATGTACTCTGTTCGAAGTGATTTCTTTTCAATTATTATTTTCACATGTTTGACTACTGAATTATATCACTATGTAGAAATTATTTCATTAATGTATATATTATTTTTGCATTTCTTTTGTTTATATATATATTCTTTTTATATTAAATAATATATATGTATAGTGACGATATTTTATGTGGCGTTCAAAAAGGCAAAGCCGATTCTCGAAGCTTCTTTAGTCGTTACTGTTCCTATGAAGAAAGGTATTCATTATAGTTATTATTAGGTTTATTATAGGTATTATTATGGTTATTATTATGTTTATTCTGATTGTTATAGTTATTATATTTATTATTATTATAGTTTTTATTATTAAGTTTATTATTATTATAGTTATTATAGTTATGCTTATTATATTTATTATTATTATATATAGAAAGTTAGGAGATCATCTTATTGGATTTACAACAGATAATATGTCGAGTCTTTATAGAGGAGTATATATATATATATATATATATATATATATATATATATATATATATATATATATTATAGACTGATGCTTGTCTTAATCAATTTGTGAATATATATGTAAATCCAAAAGATAAAAAATCGAATACAGTTGTAAAGATATTAAAGTATATATATATATTATTATTATTATTATGTTTATTATTATATAGATATATACCTGAAAGCGATTCTTTTATGGGACATGATATGATTGGAAATATATTCACATTTAAATATGAAAATTGCACAAAAATCACGGGAATTCAAAGAACAGCTATTGCCAATATGTCACTTGTATATATATATATATATATTATTATTATGTTTATTATTATTATTATTATTATTATTATTATTATATAGACTAATTCTACAAAGGATATTGGTCTTTATATATCTATTCATGTTAATGATAATTATACGTATATATATATATATATATATATATATTTAAATATCTTTAGAATCACGGGAATAGTGCTTGATTTCTTTGAAGAGAGAGGTATATATAAGAATATATACAGAGTTTATTTAGATGGATATACACAAGTAGATATTTATGGATTAGAAGATATTCAAGTTGATATGTATATATATATATTATTATTATTATTATTATTATTATTATTATTACATATATTATTTATTATATATTATATATTATTATAGAGTAGAGCCATTTCCTTACCTGGAGCGTCATCTAGATGCGTCACTTGTACTAACCAATACATCTCATGATAAGAATTTACTTATTTATTATCATCAGGACAAACAGTATATATATTATATATATATATTATATATATTATATATATTATATATAGGATTTATACCATAATAGATCTTTCTTACTCCCCCATTTCTGATAAATATACATATTCACTTATACGAAATAGTGATAATAGAGCTTTTATGTATATATATATATTATATTCTATTATATTTATATTCAACCCTATATATAGTTTTGATTTACCTCAAGGTTCATATACGATTCTAAAAGAAATTCCAGCACGTGATCGTCTGGTGACTCCCCTCAATCCCCCTCCAATGGACCCCATTCTTAGTACGGAACTCAAATCATTTGTCGAGGAATATACAGATAAACGATATTATTGTAAACCCTATAGTTCTTTATATAAAGCTATTGAAACCTCTTTATATGAATATATGAATGTATTACAATCATTATGGGCAGATATCGACTTTGGAAAAGATGTATATATATATATATATATTTATATATATATATATATTTATATATATATATATAGTTTGAATACTTATTCTCTATGTATAAATTAAGCATATATATTTATATACTTACTTCTCTTCCTTCACTTGTTACTATTTGTAATGAAAGGTATATATATATTTGGGTATATTTATTATATATATATAGTTTATTAAAATTTTTACCAAGTGATTTTCCCCGCCAAATTGATGTTGATGAATATATTAATACACTGAAATTTGCTGAAAAACGAAAAATGTAATTATGATTTATTATATTATTAATATATATATATATAGTTATCAAGATCCTTATGATTATCAAAAATTATATATTAATATATATATATATAAGTTAATGAGATCAAACATGAAAAATAAAATTGATGTATATAATAATAATTATATATATATATATATAGGGAATAACGAATTTAACTACATTATTTAATGATCTTCAAACGGTAAAGAAATCCACTATTTATAAATCACTTGTTCAATATATACGAGACAGAGTATATATAACTATCTATATATATTACTTATATATATGTTACTTATTATATATAGGATATATTAGATGTGTTATTCCGACAGTGTTTAAATACCGAAACATTACGATTGTCTCTCTCTCTTCTTCAATATATATGCACTGTTATCCCTGTATGTACTTATTATTCTATTCTTTATTAATATATACATATTCTTATACTTATATAGTTAACAAATAAGGATATTGATATATTTTATGAGGCTGTTCATAATAACCGTATATATGAATCCATTCAAGCTACTACCATTGTATGTCAATTACTCCCTCTCTTCCCTAATCAACGTATATATATATATAGTATTATTATTATACTTATTATTATATATAGAACGTGAATATTTACAAAATTTATTATTAAATACAAGTGTTGATATATGTACAGAACAAGTATATATATATATTAATATTTATATTTATATATATATATATATATATATATATATATATATATATATATATACTTATATTCATATTATATATAGAGTATTAAAGTATTAAGTAAATTGTTAGTATTATATATAAATGACATCCCTGAATCACAACCTATTCCTGATTCTATTCGAAATTCTATTGTATATATTATATAGTATAACAATATTGCTATTATTATTATAGAAAACAGTTGGTGAATATATTTTCCGTTACGGATGCATTTGTACCCCCGAATCAAATGAAGAAAAGCACGTGATATTCTCATTGATTCCACTTTATAAATCAGATAGCTTTGTATATATATATATATTATTATTATTATTATTATTTTATATAGTGTGAAATCTTTTGTGCATTTCTGTCTTCTCAGTTACACACAACATCCATGACATTAAATAATCTCTCTTTTATTCTCTATGTCTATTATTCTATTCTTACAAAGTATATATATATATATTTTGATTATTATTTCTATTTTCTTTCTATATATATATATATATATATAGTCTTTCAACGGATGTTCAGAATCTCTGTCTTTATCTCCAGACCCCGAAACCTGATGATTTCATAGAAGTAATCTATCAACAAATATTATACTCCTTGTATATATATTATTATTATTATTATTATTATTATATATATATATATAGTTTATTAGTCTCTACAAGTACTGATTCTATTTCACAAAGTTATTTAACAAGGTATATTTATATGATAATAATTATAGTAATAATAATAATAATAACTATATATATATATATAGTATTGTTCATCGTTGTTTATTAATACTGAAATTATTTATTGATGATTTTCAATTTAATACTTCATTAATATCTATTCAAACTATATATAAGAAATTGTTACTTCTGAATTCACCAATATATATACAGATCTATATTTTACAATGGTTATATAGTTATTATATACATGTAATTGAAGTATATCCTGATAATAAATTAGATTCAGATATAAATGATGTATATATATATATGAAAGATGCACAGTTGAATAAAGATAAAAGTGGAATCAAATTATTAATATTATTATTTGAAGAAATTAACTTAAGAAATGAAGGATATATTTGGGATGAACAAAGAGATATATATATACGTAATAGCATGACTCTGAAACATGAAGAAAAAATATGGAAAGTATATATATATATATATATATATATATACTTAATATTATACTTAATATTATACTTAATATTATTATATAGATAACAATGCTTCATGATAAACGTGTAGAATTATTAAATTATTTGATTGATTTATATTTAAATGTATCCAATGAAATGGTAAAGAAATCATGTGATTTAACAGAAAAGTTTTTGAAAATTATTTCTCAATTTATTATTCAAAAGAAAGATGATCCAAGTATATATATAATATATATATATAATATATATATATATTATATATAGATTCATATTTATGTCGCCGTTGTCTTCAACTTCTTCTTCTATTTTATAAACGTATATATCTCTCTACACCTCAAAAACCAATTACTGTTCTTTTACCAACTTCCCATGAAACTTTTAAAAGTTCTGCTGTCCATTTGACAATTCCCGCGGAACTGACAGCTGCTGATTTATTGAGATATATATATGGAGATGAATGTCAAGATAAAGTACAAACAGAAGGCGTTACAATATTAAGGGGATTAATGTACGGAAATAAAACAGCTCTTCTATATAATAAGAAATGTATTCCTTATCATGGAGAAGTATATATATATATATATAATAATAAAAATAATAATAAATATTTTTATAGACTTTTTTTATTGAAGACATAACACATCCAGGATGTGCAAATTCCCCTGGTTATTACATAGAATTGTATATATATATATATATTATAATATTCTATATATATATATATATATATATATAGAAATAGTCAGGAATTCTTTTATATATCAGATTATATTGAGAAAGCATTAGCTTATAACCCCTTAAGGTTACCTTCAAGTTGTATATATATATATATATATTATTATTATTATTATTCTATATATATATATAGTATCTAGTTCTCAGTATTACCACCCAGTTCCTTCTGATATATTATATACTACATTAATAAACTTCTTAAGGCCTTCTCGAAACACCAAGTCTTCTTTCTCCATTGGATCTCCTACTGATGCTCATAACTCTACTATTGATAATAGTAGTGTATATGCCAAAGAAGCTATATATATATTACGTAATCTACCTCCTTATGTTCCTCTTTTGGAGCAAATTAAACAAATAAATGAAAACTCAACAAATGGATGGAATGAACTACTTGATATACGATATCCGTATATAATTATATATAGTATTATTATTATTATATCATATTATATTTAATATAGTGGTTATATTACTTATGTTCTTGAAATTATTCATTATTTACTTTATGAATACAAAGGAAAAGGTATATATATATATAATATATAATTATTATTATTATTATAGATTTCTTGACAACATGGTTTAAGAATGCAATATATTTAAATGATGGTTATAAATCATTCTTCAACTTATTATATACTTTTGAGCCTTCTTCTGAAATCCATTTTAATTTATATACTTTATTATCTCGTTTCTTACTTACAATATTATATCATCAATTGACATATAATACAAAGAAGAGAAATAATATTAGTAAATATCTATCTGTATATAAAGAAGTCTATAAATATGAATTGAATTATATTCCTCAAGATATGATATATACCTTATTAACAAGAATAGCCGAGATTATTCAAATAGCTCGTTGTCCTTCTTCTTATATACCTCCTCAATTACATACATTAAAGAAGATAAATAGTCATTCTATTTCCTTTAATATGAGCCATAATAGTCTAGAAGAAGTCTATAGTCCTCCTTTTCCTCCTCCTCCTCCTACTAATTATTTCACAGGTGCATATAAAGATACAGGAAATGATTTAATGGATGATGATGATATGGAAGTACCTGAAGAAGAAGAAATAGGATTAATGAATACATATGAAGAGAAAGAAAGAGGAGAAGGAGAAGAAAAACCTACTGGAGAACTGATTTATGGATTAAGTCATATACTGAATACTGTTGAAATTGAAGGTGAAGAAGAAACAGGAAAAAAGAAAGAAAAAGAAATGATAGATATGTTTACTTATATAGGAAAAGGAGAAGAAGAAAAAGATCATTGTATGTTTATATTTATTATAGTTTTATTATATTTATTTTATATTTTATTTATTATATTTCTTATTATTCTGTATAATATATAGCTATTGATGTTCAATATGTATATTCTCTTCTTCGTAATCGACTGAAAACCGCGAATAAAGAAGAAAAATATGATGTGAATACACTAGATGATTTTGTATATATATATATATTATTATATATATTTGTTTATTATTATTATTATATATATATTTATTATTATTATTATATAGAATCTATGTATTCTGTGGATGTGTGAATCCCTCTGTCAGCTACTTACATCACATGATCTTCTTATTAAATATTTTATTGGATATACTCAATTATCTCCGTGGTTATATACTGTTCTTATATTATCTCCTACTTCATCTTCCCGCCTTACAGTGGCGCGTTGTCTTTATGAATCCGTAATCGCGGGAAATACTTATGCTCCAGCATTTCTCTATTGTGTATATATATATATATATATATATATATATTATGCTATATATACTATTCTATGTATATATATATAGCATTTATTACGTATATTTGATCGTAATTTCTTCCGTTTAATTGAATCTCAAGTCGATTATTTCTGTGAATTAATGATTCTATTACTCTATTATTGCTGTGAAAAAGAGTACATATATATATATATATATATTCTATATATTCTATATATTCTATATTATTCAAAATATTCTATATATTCTATATATTCTACATATTCTATATATTCTATATATTCTATATTTTCTATATTGTTCAAAATATTCTATTTATTCTATATTTTCTATATTATTCTCTCTTTACATATATATATAGAATGATAACTAGAACTACGGATAGTTGGTATGATTATATACTTGCCAAATTCTATGAATCACTCGATTTTAAACCTCATACATATACACAAAATAGCATTTCTGTATATATATATATATATAGTTTTAACTATTCTATATTTATAATTAATCAACTTATATATACATATATATAGAGATATTATAATGCTATACATACTGCCGAGCAAGGTTCTCTTCATACTTGTAAATTACCTTTACATCAAATATATACTAAACTATATACCGCCTATAATACCCGCGTTCTATGTCCCTCCTTGAAAACCATGATTATCAGAAGCATGGTTATTATGTATCCTGTATATATATATTATACATATTATTATTATACATATTATTATATTTTTTATTATACATATTATTATACTTATTCTATTTTATTCCCTCACTTCCCAGTATTTTTCCCTCCCTTCCGACGCTTTAACTCCTCTCGCTACATCCCTCGTATCTTCTACTTTCCTTTCTCCCTATATATTACTCTCTCACACTCCTTGGAGAACTGGTATACACAGAGCTGCAGCGAATCTACTCTTTAAAATAGGTATATATATATATATATATATATATTTATTTCATGTAAAATATACTCTATATATAAATAATTTATTATTTTCTTCTAGCTGTTGATAACATGAGTATTGAACAATATATCAATAAATCTATATTATTTCCTTTATTGACTCTTGTTCCTCCTATTTTAAATGCTGATCAAACTCCTCCTCCTCTTACACCTTCATCTACTTATACTATTCCTTCATCTCCATTCCCACGATTAAGAAACTGTGATCTCCCCGTGGGAATACGTAATTTAGGAAATACTTGTTATATGAATAGTTTTATTCAATTACTTAGTAATAGTGGTTATATAGATGGATTATTACATATACCTACAGAAGGTATAGTAATAAAGAGAAATGATAAAGATATATATACAGATATTCATGTATGTTTAAAGAATAATCCATTTACTACAGAAAGAAATAATTTAAGAATTACTTCAATTCCCCACGGGGGACAGCCTATTGTTAGTCAAGATAAAACTCCCGTTTGTTGTGTTTCTCCACATGTTAATGATGCTCTCTCTGTTACTAATAGTATAGGTACTAATATATATAATCCAGATACTATTATTGCTGTTCCTCATTCTAAAAGTAGTGCAGCTTCAATTCCTATTTCTGTATTCCCACAACCACCTAAACTTATTGTTCCAGAACCTCTATTAGCTCCTCTTGGCATGTGCGCATCCCCCTCTATCTCACGTGTTCCTTCAGCAGATATCCCTATAATGCCATCAATGACTCCAAACGTCCCTTCTTTAGTTTTACCGCCACCAGCATTACCGCCAACGCCATCAACATTAAGAGCTATACAAGAACTTATTTGTGATTTACGTTATGGTAGTTATAATTGCGGGGATCCTTCGAAATTGATTGATACTTTAACTGATTTTGAAGGTAATAAAATGGATAAAAACACACAATTTGATTTAAGTGAATTTTGTAATGTATTATTTGATAAGATTGAGAAAGAAGGAGGAAAAGAATGGCTTGAAAACACGTTTTACGGGAATATGTGTAGTTGTACCCGTAGTTTAGAATGTTCCCATGTTTCTCTTCGTAATGAACCTTTTACTATGTTAACTGTTAATATTAATAAAGCTAATGTATATATTTTTTGTTTATTATACTAATTATTATTATACTTATACTTATTATTATGTATAGTCTGTTGAACAAGCATTACAGCAAACGGTTGCTATAAATGAATTACTTGGAGATAACCAATGGAAATGCGAGGAATGTAATAAGAAAGTTAACGGCTGTCGACGTACAGTGATCGATAATACGAAACCATTACTTATGATTAGTATAAATCGTATTCAATTTGATTATAATACAATGACTAGAACTAAGGTATATATTATTATTATTATTATTATTATTATTATTATTATTATTATTATTATTATTATTATTATTATTATTATTATACTTATTTTTATTATATAGATTAATTCTTATTGTTCATTCCCCATGATTTTAAATGTATTTCCATATACTTATACTGGTCTGATTGGCAAGAAATATAATACAGCTGGACAACTTGTACATGATTCTCTTTGGGATGTTAAAGATAACGAAAATCCTCATATAAATGAAGAAGATTGTTATTATGAATTAATTGGTATTCTCGTTCATAATGGTACTGCTGGTATATATATATATATATATATATATATATCTTCATTCTTAATAACTCTATATATATATATATAGATAGTGGCCATTACTATTATTTCGGTAAATCTGAGAATCCAATGAATAAGCAACGTTACGGTGACGAATCGGATGATTTTACAACGGATAAGGATCAATGGTATTTATATAATGATAGTGAAGTACTTGAATTTAATCCTGAAAAAATTGAACAAGATTGTTTTGGAGGAAAAGAAAAGGTATATATATATATAATAATAATTATTATATTATTCTATTATATACATTATATTCTTCCTCACAATTCTTTGGAATACCCTAATTATCTATATCTATCTCTATAGGATAATACTGAGAAGACCTACAGTGCTACTGTGCTTCTTTATAGTCGTATTCAACATCATAAAGGTATGACTCCCATTCCTTCGTTTGCTAAACAACCCAATGACTCGTACTCTACATCTATATCCCCGCGGTTATCCGGATCCTTCTCTTCTATCAATACGAATGTTTCTGCTCCTCCTTGTAGTTCCTTATTAACCTATATATGTAATAATATTAAGAGAAGTGATACTTTATTTGAACTCTATTCACCTTATATTGGTATATATATATATATAATTATTATATATATTCTAATATTTATTTAGGTAAATATATAATACAAATGTTAAAGTATCATAAAGAAAAAGGATTTGAAGATATTGAAAAATATCCAGATATGCTTAAAGTATTATTATTATTATTATTATTATTATTAATAGTTTATTGAATATCCTATTTTTATTTATATTTTATCTTATTCTATATATGTATATACATGTATTTATATATATAGGTAGCTGTTCTATATTATATATATATTCTTTCATCTTCATATGAACCAATTTCCATTTGGTCTCAAACCATAGGAATAGGGTATATATATATATATATATATATATATATATTTAATATATTTATTATATATTTATTATTTTGCATTTATTATTATATTTATATAGTTTAATATGTTCACCAAGTGTTTCTCTTTGGTTCTTAACTATATATATATATAATTATACTTCTATTTGTCCTCTTCTCTCTCCTCTTTGTCCAGATAGCTTCAAAAAAGCCACAACAAACTGTCTCTATAATGCCATGCAAAGCATCACTCTTAAATATAAACAGGAAATTGCAACATATATTCAAAATGATTTGAAAAAACAATATCGAATTCCTCCTATTGCTTTGATTGATAAGATTGTACTAAAAGTAAATGAATCGCTTTGTGAAGCATTCCAGAATGTTGCTTATAATACTGAATTCTTTGATATTCTCACGAGATTATTAAAGACTCAAAAGAATCAAGAAAACTATTTCCCATTAATGTGTGTGTATCGTAAAATGCACAAATGTTTATTGGGGTTATTATTAGTACATAACCATATTCCAGTATATTATTTATCTCTATATGCGGATCAGGCATTGTCTCTTCTTCTTCTTCTTCTTCCTTCTCTTAATATCAATAATCGAATTGAAAGCTATCCTTCTACTAAAGCTGGTATCTATTTATTATTTATTATTATATATTATTATATATTATTATTATAGATGTTGTTCTTTTTACAAATGAAGATGTTAAACAAGTATATATATATATAATAATAATTTATTATTATTATTTTATATGTATAGTATATGACATTTGATTTCTTTTCATTTATATATCAATATTCACCATCAAAATCATCTTCTTTATTTAAGTGGCTTGTATTCTCTAATCTATCTTATACTGATTATATTAAAGATATATTCCTTAATATAAGTATAAATGAATTTAGACAACGTATTAATACATATATACCGATTATAAGAGACTTTATTACTATTAAAGATTCTCTTCAAAATGTATATATTTTTATTATTATTATTATTAGTATTATTATTATTTCAAATTATTATCTTTATTATATAGGATCGTATATCTACAATATTAAAAGTATTATTACATCTTGGTCAAACTTATATACAAGATATACCAAATGATAATATATATAATCATGCTATTATCTATAAATTATTCAATTGCTTATTAAAGTATATTATTATGTATTCTATATTAATATATATTCTATATATATATAGATTATATTTAACCAATCCTATATTAGCTAAACATATATTATCTAATAAAGATACTATTAATGAATTAATGAAAACTTATGACTATATGTATATATATATATATAAATTATATTTATTATTCATTATATCTCTATCTATCTATATATAGAACAAATCAAGTGAATTCACGTGATAATAAACTCAAACAATAGTATAAATATTATATCTATAAACATATTTATTATTTTTCTATTATTATCTTCGTGTCACTTTTTATCTTTGTAAACATAATTTCATTTTTTTTCATATCTATTTATCTTTTTATACACTATTTTAATTGCTTGTTTCTATTTATACATATAATTATTTGTAAAGTACCTTTTTCAAATTATATAGTTAAAAAAAACAATCTTTTTTATTTTTCTATTTTCTCTTTTCTCTACATTTTTTTTTGTATAGATTTCTTATTATTTATAACAATTATTTTTATTGTTTATCTATAATAATCATCACATCTTATAACAACGTCTATTTCATTTTCAATATATGTTTATTATTACTTTCTTTTTAATGATTAATACTCATGTCAAAAAATAATCAAAGAATACACTTATATAAAACATTAATTCATTTATATGTCTCTTGTTTTTTTATTCTCTCTACATATATATTGATTCTATATATAAAATTAAATAACACTTCTTAACCAAAAGAAATGCCATTTAATTAGTTATCTACTCAAATCTATCATATATAGAATGTAAAATTAATGATAGTATACTATAATACACTTATAACTTTAAAAATGACTCATATAGTATCAAATAATTGTAAGAATCACTAAATCAGCATTAAGAAATATAAACTATATTTTATTTCACTTTGACGATATCATACTATATCCTAAAATCATTTTAAATTAATTTAATAACACTAGTGTAGCAATTAAATCCAAAATTATATTTATTTTTCAAAAAGATTATAGTGAATATCATATATTCATTCTTCATATTACCAATCGAAATACTTTATATGAAATAGAACCTTAATAATACTTCCGCTCTTCGATCTCCAGTATTTCACTCGATATTACCCCTGTATCGGAAAATCATACTGATTTTCCGATCAGGGGTAATAGACGAGTGCTGGAGATCTCGGCTGAAGTATTATTAAAACTTCCGAAACATGGGGAAGTGATAAAAGTAAGGGTAGTTTTAAAAATAATCAAAAAAGTAATTTTAAAGTGATTTGATTGGTCGATTTGGGGTGTGCGTCATCGATTTCTAAAAATCTAATATTATAAAATATATTTTTGATAAATGACTATATGAAATCCATATAGTCATATAGTCATTTAGCCCCTTATATCTAAAGAGTTTGGGAAAAAAAATTCAAAACTGGCTCTTTTATTTTTCAATTGGAAGCTTGTTTATATGTTTTATTTTATTATTTTATATTATTTATTTTTTATTTATATTATTTAATGTTTAAAATTATTAAATATGTTATTAATTGAAATAAAATAGTCAAAAATATATGTTTTTATATTAAATATTAATTTTTAAAAAAAGTTTCAATTGATAATATAATAAAAATATAATATATTATAAAAAATAAATGTTTAATAACAATAAAATCATTGATAAACATAAGAAATCAAGACTCTAAATAGAAAAAACCATTTTTAGTGAAAAACAACCAATGAAAACATTGATTTTTATAAAAACCAGAGTTTCTCTGATTGATTTTTATCTTTGAAATGCTCTCTTAAAAGTTCATATTTTATTTTATTTGTTGTTTATTATAAAAGCTTAAAAATGAATCCTAATGATATTTTAGAGTTAACTGATGATACTAATGTTGATGATAGCCTTCCTTGTAGTCCAGCTGTTTGTAAAGGTATGCAATTGAAATATCAATTATTATTTTATATATATAGTTGAGTTAGGTAGTGTTGGTAGTAGTATAGATGATGATTCTAATGAAACTAATGAACCTGCTAATGAGAATGGAACTCTGTTACCCCAATTGGAACCTTTGTCGATAGAAGCCTTCTATGATCAGGTGAGATTATTGACTTGGAGACTTCCAAATCATATCAATGTTACCTGGAGAAGAGATGGAAGTATTTTGATACCTCCTCGCAATTGTAATTGGTGTGCTCCTCCAGATAATACATCTGAAGGAGTGAATTATGCTGAACCAAGTTCTCCTAATACTACTAGAAGACACCATCATAAAAAGGGATGCAGAAAGTATAAAAAAGTCGTATACTATTATAAGTAATTGATATTTATCTTTGTTTTTTGTTTTTGTTTTTCTTGTTTTTAATTTTTTATTTATTACTTTGTTTTGTTTTATTGTTTTAATAATAAAAATACTTTTTATTTGATTACACTACTCTTAAAAATGACCTTTTACAATACCAATTGATAAAAGAAATAAATCAATTGTAATTCCTTTTTTTAATAGGGAAATACTCATCGTTGAGACATGCCTGATACACTGTTGAAATCAGCATAAAATTCCCTATTGAATGGTGTTACCCATATATTGATACGACCATTTTAAGGTGTACGTGACCAATTGCTCAATTGACTTTTGCTTGGTATGTTGGTGAATATATGATATTGAGTAATCAAATTAAAAAATAGTCAAATATGTTCTAAATTATATGTAGATTACGAATATGATATCTATTTTTGTTTAAACTCATTTATTCATTATTAAAAACATCATTTCAATTGAAATAGATATCCTTAATAGATTCAATATATAATATATTATTTATGGAAATTTTATAATTTTTTTTAAATAATATAATGTCTAACGAGGTGAAGAATAATTGTTTTAAAACAATAATAGATAAAATAATATCTATATTCTCTAAAAGTAGTGAACTAGTAAGTTGTATAATAGAAAATATTAATTTTAACTGTAACTGTTGTTCTCCTTATAAAGTAGCTAGATTACATCACTTAAGAGAGTCTCAATATAAAATAGAAAAAATGTTAACTGATATAAAAGATCAAGCAAAGGATATACATGAAAATACATTAGATGAAACAGAGTCTATTGAAATAATAAATACAAAATTAGATTTACTAATAAAGACTTTGTCAGAAATATCAAAAAATATTAATTGTTTTAAGTAATTTTCAGTTATGTATAAACGTGGGGATTCTGATGAAGAATGTGAAGATTTTTTTATGAACTGTATTCGTGATTTATATCATTTTAAACGTATACGTGAATCTACTTATGAAGTATATATGCGTAATATGCGTACTATATGTTCTAAGTTTCGTGTAGCTGCTAATATTAATATTGATGAAAGTATTCATAAACCTGATTTAGCTCCATACTTCTGTATAGAAGCATTAGGTTATCCTGAATATATTTCAAGTATTTTATTAAATTCTGAGACAAAAGCCCATGGCCAAACAGGAGGGTTATCTAAGACCTCTGTAGCTAACTATATGGCTATGTTAGAGTTTATAATGGAAAATATAGATATATTAACAGATGATAGACAAATATTAAGGTCTCCTGTATTTCTAAGGTCTAATATAAAGAAATATAAAACAATATGGGTATCTCTACAACATAATGCTACTACTGCTAGACATTATGAGTATACCGATAGAATAACTGAGTCTGGAGCTCAATGGGATATATTAATAAATAAAACAAAAGATGATTATTTAAAGAATCCAAATGATTTATTTTATGTTAATAGTTATTTATTAGTATTAACCTATGATTGTTTATGTTGTCGTAATGATTATGGTGATTGTAAGATATATACTCGTAGTTCTAAAGTACCTTCAAGTCTTAAAAAGTCAACAAATTATTTAGATTTAAATGATTTAACAATAAATGTAAATGATACTAAGAATGTATACCAGTTAGGTATAAATCGTGTTAAAACAAAACAAGAAGTCTCAGAAGAATTTTTAAATGTATTAGCAAGATCATTAAGATTATATCCAAGAGATGAGTTATTTATAAATGAAATAACTCATGGATTTATTGGAGAAAATAAATTTGGAGAATATATAAAAATGCATTTAGGTAGAATATTTACATATAAAGATGAGATAAATGGTCAAGCAGTAGAAAGACAGTTAATAACAGGTTGTGATGTAATACGTCATTTGTTCGCTCAATGTTATTATAAAATATATTTAAGATTAACAGAGAGTGGAGATCCTCAGTTAGAAGTACGTGGTCAAGAAATATTTGAGAAAAGTGTAGAGAAGATGCTACATGCTACATCAACTCATTTAGAACAATATATAACACCCTTCTTAGAACGTGTAAATAAAAAGAAAAAACAAATAGATAAACAATTTAGACCTATTCAGATAAATGGTAGATCTCTATTTAAAGAATGGTTATTAGAGGATAAGGAGAAGGATATGTTTCTCTATAGAAGATTTTTAGAACGTATTTTAGAATATCATGAAGATTATACAGATGTATTTGGTGAAGAGAATTTTGGAGAGTATCTAAGTGAGGGTCAGAATATATCGTTTAATAAATTAAATGATTTTCCAGAGTTTAAAAAAGGTTTATTAGAAATATATTCAAAATTTAAAAATGGTGAATATCCAAATAGAACAGATTTAGAAAATCAATTACCAGAAGGTTGTCCAGATAAGACTGTAATTTGGAAAGATAAAGATCGTGAGAAATATATAAAATATATAAAGAGTAAATCATTAGTTCGTCAAATCGATAAAGATACTCGTACAGGTGTGATGATACCTAGAGAAAGTCAGGCATTACATAATATGAGTAAGAGAAGTAGTGAGTATGATGCTTATGTAGAAGATGGTAAAGAACACCCTTATGCTACACGTAGTCAGTCTAATATTATACGAAAACCAAATATAATACGTATAAAGATTCCTAAGAAACATAATCATGGTGCAGGTCTATTTTTAAAATTAAAATATTAAGTTGTTATAAATAAATAAAATAAAAAATTGTTTTGTTAACTAAACAAGTATATATAAATAAAATAAGATTTATTCAGTCCAACATTGACTTAAGTTTTTACACCAGTTTTCAAGATTAGAAGAATCATTATTAACGTTAATAGGTATATCTTCATCATCAACAGGAACAGGAGTAATAGTAAGTTGATTTTCTTTAGTTAAATTAGTTAAGAAATCAGTAGTAGTAATAGACATATAGTTATTAATATGAGTTTTAAGAGAGTGTCCAAGATCTAAAGCCAATTGATTCATTTCTTCAAAGTTATTACCATGAGTAGAGCAATAGAGTTTACGTAGACTATTAATAGTAATACCTCCAGGAACAACACGTCTCATAATATTTTTAACAAATTCAGAAAAGCGTTTAGGAGAATAACATTCATTCTTACCAGGTTTATGAAATAAATAACGACTATTAGAATTCAAAGTAAGTATTTCATTCAAATCTGAATTAAATTCAGAACAACACTTAAGTATACGTTCACCATAAGTTTTTACTGTTTTATATTCAGTAACATGAATTTCATAAGAAGGATTTTCAATAGTACTATCTAGAGTAGGAATGACATAAGAAGTAGATTCAGGTTTTTCAGGTTTTTCTTTATATATCATCAAGTTACCATAATCAGCACGAGCAGGAGGCATCAAGACATATAGATCAATTAATAAACGTAGAGGATCAGCAACAGAACAAGTATCTCTTATCTTTTTAAAATTTTCTAAAGAGCAATTGTTATCTTTTAACATCTTTAAAGCAGCATCAGTCTTCGATTTAAGAACATCAGTATAAATACTATTGATAATAGAATACATGGCTTCCCAGCTTTTAATAACAATAATACGCTTCTTTAAGGTTTTATCTTCTTTACAGATAAACATAATAAGTTCGGCAATTGCTTTAATTGTATTAATAGAAGGTTTATACTTATTACGTATATAATCAATGAAGATAGTAGGTGTACCAATCATTCGCATGAATACTTTCTCAGGCATAGGATTAATATATTGTTCAAAGTTACTCAATTGCTTATTTTTCCATTCATCAGTCCACTTAGCTACATGGATAATCGTAAAGTAAATAGAATTATAATGTATATTCTTCATTTTCTTCATAGGAATAGTACAGTTCATTTTCAAAAAATTCAAATTAAGGCGGCAGAATTTAATAAAATATTTGAATTTACCAATTTATTTCTTTGAGAATCTGGTTTCTCTTTTTCTTACGTAGGGTTCGTCGACGTCGACGCATACCTGATGCAACATCGATGTTGCTTATGTCATTTTCTTTATTTACCCAATCACCGTCGTCTTTTGGTTTCTCGTATTCTCCTTTTGATTTACTTGGCGTCGTCATATAAGAGTAGAATTGACCTAAGTAGCTCTTATTATTCCACTCATCATTCTCTTTTTTTCGTTTTGTTTCTTCTTCATCTACTTTTTTATGGGCTTCAGCTCTTCTTGCTTTAAATGCGTCTCTACGTTTTTGATTAATTTCTTCAGTATGTTTAATTCTTTCAGCACGTTCAGCACGTTTTTGTTCAATTGCAGATTTTTTATCTTCACTCAATTGGCTTAAAGTATCTTTATTAAATTGTTTTTTAGGTTTAGTTACTTTACGTCTATCTCCTCCAGTTTCCACAAGATCTAATTTATTCTTTTGATCTGGTTTTTCTTCAGTATACTTATTACCTGTAACTTCTCCAACAGTTTTATTATATATTTTTTTACCAGCATTAGTAACTATATCTGATAGGCTACCTTTAAGCCTTTGTATAGTACCTTGTTTAGCTTTTTCATATTCAATATCTTTTTGTTTTTGTTTTTGAGCTTTAATTTGACTTTTATTATATTTATCAATTTTTTTATTTTCAGCTTTAGCCAATGCGTTAAAACCATCTTTTAGATTATCAACATTGTTCATACGTTTAGTTACATTTTGTTTACCTTCATTTGTTTTTAATTCATCACTTTTTATATAAGACTTATGAATACGCTTTTTTGTTAATTTACTCATTTTATCAGTCATACCCTCATATTGAGTATTTTTTAAAGCTTTTAAATTATTTAACATAGTCTTTGGTGCTTCAGTAGAATCTCCAAAACGAGAATAATATTCCCTTTTAATTCCATTTTTTGTATGTATGATTTTCCCATTAATATTTTTAGAAACAGTATCTAATTTTTCTTTGATTTTTCCAGGAATATTTGTAGCATAATCAATACCATTTAATAATTTACTAGCACCTTTAACTGCTTTAGTACCAAGGTTATAAACAGATTTTCCAGTATTATATGTTTTTGATAATAAATTTTTGGCGGTATCCCACCAACCGCTTCCTTCGGGATCTAGTATACCACAACCACTTTTATCTATTTTAATATATTTATTAAAATTTTCAGATGTTAATAAAGAATCATATTTATTTTCTGAATCAGGATTATTTCGTCTGAATCTAGGGTAATCAACGTTAATATATCTTTGTAGACGTTTTACGATATGCCTGGGGATTCTGCCATCTGGCAGTAGTCCTCCTCCAGATCCTTTTAGAGACTCATCAGATTCATCATCATCAGATTCATTATCTTCAGAATCACCTTCTTCAGAATCATTAGATTCATATTCTTCAGAATCATTATTTGGTGATGTTTCAATAGGAATATTAGAAATAGAAGCTTTATTATTTTCAGGGGTATTACCCATAAGATAACTACGTGTATGCATTTCATTTTCATCTTCCCATACTTTTTCAATACTATTAGGAATTATATTATAGTTAATAGGTTGTGTAACAAGAATAGTAGGAACTTTATGTGGCCTAGTATATCCTAACCATAATTCTTTTGTTCCAAGTTTATTACAATGAAATGAACCTGGACACTGATTACCAATAGGTGCACTTTGCATTTAATAAAAAATGTTATATAACAAAACAAATAATTAAAATATATATATATATAAACTTATATAAAATAAATTTTTATTTACGAAATGAATATGGATTATTCCATAACATGTTTTCTTCTTCTTTACCAAATTTATAGTCTTCAAAATATTTACTTAATTTTTCATATATAATATATTTAACATTTTCAGGGCTTTGTTTTAGATTGATAGAATTTAGTATATATTTAAAATTAGATATATATTCTCTTTTTTCATATAAAGCTTTATTTTGTTCTGGATCATATCGTATACGATTTGGTTGAGTATATAATAATTCACTTTTTTCAAAATAATTACGTAACTGTTTTCCATTAATTTCACCATCCGTAAATAAACATGAAGTTACCATATTAACAAAATTATTTACTCTTGTATCTAATACTGTTTGTATATCTGATTGTTGATCATTATTATTTTGATTATTATCTTGTTTATCATCTTGTTTGTTATCTTTATTATCAGTATGACCATATTCATTTTCATATCTTAAACTTGGTAATTCATTATTATTAAAAAAATCATTATTTTCTTCTTTTTTAACAGTAAAATAATTTAGTAAAGAATTAACATAACCACGATTAGGGGATGTATTTTTGTCATCAACTCGATTTTGGAATTTTAGATTTGGAGGGATTTTTTCTAGACTATATATCTATATTAAACTAAAATATATAAATACTCTTTGTTTAAAGACCAGTTTTGTTTAGATGTATAAAGTCCACTATTATTAGCATATATTTTAGCCATAGCTGTAACTCGTTCTTCATCACCTTCTTTTCTAGCTGCATTCATTTGACTAATAAATATATCTTTATCAGTCATTTTTTCTTTTAAATATTTTTCCATATTCATAATTTGACTCATAGAATTTTGTGCATTAGGATCATGAGCAATACGCATTACTGGTTGTTCATCTTCACATATATAACTATTTGGTAACCATGGATCCCAAGATTGTTGCTTAAAATTACGATTTAAAATATCTTGTAAAGTAATATGTCTATATCTACTATTTTGATCCATTATATAAAAATAACGAATAATAATTTAAAATAAAAATAAAATTAAAAATAAAATAATATTTAATTATATTTATGTTTAATAACTTTATTCTTTCTATTTTTTATTATTTTTTTATTATGTATACCATGACCATGTCGTCTATTATTATCTGGTAATTCATCTATAGGTTCTAATGGTGGCATATTAGTAAAATCGACATTATCAGGCAGGTCATTGTGATTTACTTCTAACAAATTAAAATCATCAAATAATATAGGTAGTTGTAGTCTATGATGATTATTTTCATCTGCATCATCTCTTGGACTCATATCCATAATAGCTAATGGATTACCTCTACGAACATTATGACGGTTTTCATTTCTTCCAAAAAATCCATCTTCATCATTATTAAGTAGATTTCTTCTTTGATTAGCAACAAAATTATTTCTAAAATTTAAAGCTTGACGACCAAAATGAAATATAACAGGAACAGCTGCAGCACCAAATGCTGTTGCAATATAATAGTCTGGATTTTCTTTAGCATTTTCATAATAATCTTTAACAGTATCATATTTCTTTTGAATCCAATTTCTTTTTTTTTCTTGTTTACTAGCTAATTCTTTAATATTAATATCTTTATTAAGTGATTCAAAATTTTTAATAGCTCCACCTTCATTATCAAACATATATCCATCAGATGGTTTAATTCTTATATTTCCACCATATTTAGATGGATCACAATTTTGACTTAAATAGTTATAAGCAATACTAGCCATTTTCTTTTTATTTAATAATAAATAAATAAATAAATAAATAAATAAATAAATAAAATTAATTATATTGATATGGAGCACCATGATATCTACGTTTCATAGGATATGGATTAAAATATTTTAATCTTTGATCTTGTAGTATTTGTTCATGTAATATTTGCAGAATATCATCTTTAGGTTTATCTTTATCAGGTATTTCTGTACCACGTAGTTGTATATCTTCTTCATTTGGTAATATTTTTTTTATTCTTTTTGAAAGATAATCATTATTTACATTATTATTTTTCTTATTATCAGAATTAATATTACCACCATTTCCTTCTTCACGTTTTTCATTTGCTTCATCCATATCAGTCCATTTACGTTTTTTCATCATTTTATAAGCATTTTGTTTTGTACCAACATCAGGATTAGTCCAAGGTATTAAATCATCACAACCTTGTTTTAACATAAAAAATTGATGTTTATCTTCTATTAATTCCATATCAGATAATATTTCTTCTAAATTAGGTGGATCTAACTGTAATTTTTTTAATAATAAACCAGGATCACGTTTTAAAACTTGACTATTAATAAAAAAATGACTTACTTGACTTAATACACTTTGATTTGTAATATCTTTATGGCTTTGTAAACATATAATAGCATTTTGTTTATAATGTCTACCTTTAGATAATAATGATATCAATAATAGTTTTGTTTCTTTTGATAATGGATATATATCATCAAAAATAATAAAATTATGTTCTGGTAATTTATATGTAGTTACAAGATCATCAATACTTTTTATTTTTTTAAATTTATCATCAATACTATCATACCATTGATATTTTATTTCAGCATGTTCTAATAAATCTTGTAATGATGTATAACATTCATTCATAGAACTAGCTTTAGGACAAAATAAACTTACTTGACGAAATTTATTATTTAAATCCATAGAAGCAAGTAAATTAACTGTTAACCATGATTTACCACTAAATGTTCTAGCAATAATTAATATAAATTTTGATTCATAAGTTTTATGATGTGTTTTACCATATTTAAATGCTAATACACCACAACCACTTTTATCATTTTCTAATAAATTCTTTTTATTAACCATTATGTTTTTTTTTAAATAATAAAATATATATATATTTATAAAAGAAATAACAAAACAAAAATTATATTAGTATTATATATTAATGATAAATTATTGATAATATAAAGATATAAATATTATTATTTTAAGAACATGTAAAGAATATTTGTATATTATTATGTGATATATTAACAGGATTATCATTTTGATCACGTACTTCCCATTGTATATCATTATAAAATCCATCTATTAAGGGTATAGATATATTACTTAATGACCAATGATTATCATATCCATCTTGAGTATATATTGGAATACTTATTAAATCATTATCTTTATTAATAATACTACTATATATTCTTAATAAATATATTTTACGTATAGTAGAACTAAGTACATAATTATCAGTTAAAAAAACAAAATTATTCATATTAGTAGAACTACCAGTTGCATCATGAGGTAAATTTAATATTTTAAAAAAATATTCATTTGTAGCTGTTGACCTTAAGAATGTATGACCTATTAAACTTAAACAATTTAAAGAAGAACTATATTCAAATTCAGGTATAATAGTACATAATTTATTTATGAAATCCATTAAATCATAATTACCACCAGGAAATTGATATGTTTTATTTTGTATATCAGTTAAAATAAAATCTTTTACATTTTCTAAAGCTATACCATTAACTACAGTAGTTATATGAGATATATTTTTTCCAACTAAATTTAATGAAGGTTCTATATGTTCTGTATAGAATGGTCCTTCAATAAAACTACAATGAGATATTGAATTCATAATTTTTTAAAAATAAAAATATAATAAAATATTAATTTAATAATATTATTTTAATTCATAGAACCATCTCTAACAAATTTCACAAAAATAAAATTAATAAATATATTTTGTGTTTTAGAAGCACCATTAGTTAACTGATATTTATTAATACCAGAAGGAGATGTTTGTATATAATAATTAATTTCACAACCAGATTCTGTATTAACATCAACAACAGAAGCAATAGGAAATAAATATATAGGTTGATTATACCATTCATTACCATCTAATACACACATAGGATTTGATTGTGATCTCCATACATTATATAACATACTATTAGGAATAATTTCTAAAGTATATGTATCAGGTATAAACCTAGTAGCTGTAGGAAATTGTGTTTGTGTAAACATATTCTTTCCACCAATTTGAAAATTAATAGTTGTTGGACAATGAGTATTAACAGGAATCATACTATCTTCTGAATCTGTAATATACATTAAACAATAATCAGGAACAAATGTAATACTTCTATTTTTACTGGTTACTAAATCTCCTGTAAAAGATAATGATGCAGTATTACCAGTTGAATTTGTTATTGTTTGAGTACCAATTTGTTCAGTAAAAAAACAAATTTCACAATTATTAGGTATACATTTTATTAAATTTTTTGGATCATTACCCCAGTTAATATCATACATATGTCTAAAATTAATAAATGCTTTTTGAATAACAAATGCTGAAATACCATCTAAATTTGTAGCTATTTTCTTAATATGATTTAAAACAAATTGAAATGACATTGATTTTATTTTAATAGCACAATCAAATGTAGCTAAACCAGTAATAAGCATTAAAGGAATATATATTTTATAAGTTGTAAATGCATCTTTTGAAGTTGTAGCATTTTGTCTCATAGCTTCTATAAGATGTAATTCATCTTTTTTTGCATATAATTTTTCACATGGAGTATACATAGATTTATCTAATTCAAATTTACTTAATTCTTTAAGTGCTACAAATTTTCTAGCTTTACTACTATTTAATGATGGTTCAGCAAAGTTTATAGCTACATCTTTTCCAACTGGACTAATATAAGTCATATTAATATTAACTTTATCAACTATAGAATATATATTAGAACTTTGTGTAACAGTAGTATTATTAGTAGCACTTTTTCTAACACCAAACCATAATTCTAAATAAGAATTACTAAAATCAATATAAGGATTATCAACAGTATTATAACGAAAATCTACATTACATGGAGCTTCTAATAAACTTTGATCAGTTGTTACAGATACAGTTATAAAATTTTCTGTAATAGTTTGATGATTTACTGCAGGTAAAAAATCTTGTGGAAATCCATTCATTTTTTATTTAAATATTTTATTAAAAAATATATATATAATTAAATATATATTTATTAAATAAAAAAAAAAATAAATAAATAATAATAAAATAAATATATTATAAAATATATTATTAAATATCTCTTGAACTTCTAACTGCAACCATATGTATTGTATACATATGAGTTTCATTTATTTCTTCATTAACTTGTCTTTCATATCCAGCATGTTTAACAATCATATCAGATGATTTTCCTAATTCATCAAAATATGTAGAATCATCTTTAAAAATATATTTTACATTATGAGCATCAAGAACACAATCAAAATTTAATTCTACACCTTGTTTAGGAATAACATTCATTAAACTTTTACAAGGTATAATATATATAGGATGTTTCATCCAATGATCATAATCTAAACTTGTTTCAGGATTTGAATTATCTGCCCATAATGAATATAATGATTTATTTGGACATTGATCATGATATAATTCATGAGTATCACCAACACAACCATTTAATAATAAATTACTATAATATTTTTGAGTAGGAAATTCAGTTTGTGGAAACATTTGTACATTACCTACTAAACAACTTAAATATGTTGGCCATATATATGGTGTAGGAATATTACTAACTCTATTAATATCCCATCCTTCAGTAAAATAAAATAATACATATTCTGGTATAAATGGTAATGCTCTATTAATATTAAATGTATTTCTTTTAATAGGATCATATCTATAATCTAGTTGTATATAGGTAGGTATTGTTTTATATAATTCATCATGATTAAATGTTACATCTTCATAAGTCATTAAATATAAATTTGCACCTTTTAAAATAAATTTATCTATCCAACTTATATTTAAAGTATTCCATATAGTTTGTTCATTTACTTTATCATATATTTGACCTGATGTTTTTGAAGGTATAAATTTTTTTGTATATATAATATCATCATTTTTAAGCATTGATTTAATAGGAGCTGTACGAAATAATATTTTCATATGTTTTACTAAACTTAAACAATCACCATCAACACCTAAACCAGTTATAAGATATAATGGTATAGCTATTTTTAAAGATTCATTATTATGTCTTACTAAATAACGAAATGATGTTAATTCATTTTGTGGACAATATAAAGATTCACCATACATAGATTTTTCTAATTCATATTTTGGAATATCTTTTAATAAAATCATTTTTCTAGCTCTAGATGAAAATAATGAAGATTCATGATATTTTATAGCACGTTCACTACCATCAGGTAAACCATAAACCATTTCTATATCAGCACTATCAATAAGTGAATATATATTAACTAACTGTTTTAACTGATCTAATAAATATTTTAATAATTCTTGTTTTGTAAAAAATAATAAATTATTAAATGTATATGTAACACCTAGACTATCATTCCATACACCATTACCAGGAGTTACTTCCCATAATTTTAACTGAGAAGATGCACCATTTTTATATATAGGAGTAATAAAATTTCCCCAATAATTTTCATCTTCTTCAGTACTTGTTAAATGTTCTGGTATCGTATCCTCTTGATCATTTACTATAATAGATAATTCTAAATAACTTTGATTAAAATTAGTAAAACGACTATCAACATTAGTCCAATCATATTCAAATGCAAATGATTCATTAAGTAAATCAACATCTGATTGAATAGGAATAGTATTATTTATTCTTAATAATTTCATTTTTTTTAAATATAATAAAAAAATAAATAATTATTTTTTATATTTTAAAATAATAATTTATATATATAAATATGTTTGAAACTAATGATAATATTATTAAAACACAAATTATACCTATTAACACTTTAAGTGTTAATAATGAATTTGATGTACATCTTGATACAAATATTGATATACAAGGTGATACTATAGGTTTTGTTGATCTTAATTTATGTAGTAATATTAATTCTAATAATGAACAAATACCTATATTTAATACTATTGAACAAGATGAAACATTAGCAATAAATGGTAGTCTTATTGATATTCCTAAAGGTTATTATGATTTATCTACTTTATTAAATAAAACTGGATTTAAATTAAAACAAGAAGAAAATAATGAAAATAATGAAAATATTGCTTTATTATCTTATACTTATGAACAACCTAAAATCTTTGTTGTAGATTCAAATAATAATAAAGTAAAAATATATATTAGTGCAGGAAGAAATCAACAATCAACTATACCTAATGGTAAATATACAGAACAAGAATATATAGAAGAAATTGTATGGGGAATGAATAGTTATTGGGGTTCAACGGCATCCTCTCGATATTGTGTAGATTGGAGTGAATTTGCTTATAGTATACGATTAGCAAATAGTGGTGAAACTATACATTGGATTAATCATGATGACACAGTAGGTGTCTTTAGTACTGCACACTCATTTCATTTTAATACATTAGCAAGTAGTATATCAGGTGATTATAATAAATATAATTATATTACATTTAGTAATACTAATGATAAAACAATATGTAAACAAGAATGGAAATTTGATAGAGTAGTTAATTTTGATGTTATTGAAGAAGGGAAAAATTCAATATATATGAGTTGTGGTCCTGATGATCCAAAAATGTTTCTTATTACTATACCTCCTGGAACATATACACAAAAATCATTTTATGAAGAATTCTGCAGACAATCAAGTATAGCATGGCCGGCAATAATACAACCTGGTGGTATTGATACACTTGATGACTGGACAGAAGAACATCCATTCTGGTATTTACAAAATGAGGAATTAAATTATGTTTATTTAAGTAATTATGACTTAGAACATAGTTTAATGGATTATTATGGTATATTACATAATTTACAAACATTTAAATATTTTAATTCATTTACACCTATGAATATGTGGGATGTACAAGATGGTCCAATGCCTAAATATACAGATTATCCAGAAGAATTAAAACAATGGGTACCAGGATATACACCTCCAATAAATACTACTATTATTCCTACATATCATACATATATAGATGCAAGATTTATTAATTTTGCTACTTGCCCACAGTTACGTGAAATATTAGGATTTACACAAGAATATTATTTAAATGATGATATAAAAATAAGTGAGAATATAGCTAATATTACTGGGAAAAAATCAGTTTTACAATGTCATTGTAGTATATCTGATACTACTAATAATTCTTTATGTTGTATACCAATAAGAGATCCTCTTGGAAATAATCAATTTCATGATGTTTTAAATAGTCATGTTAATGTAGGAACAACACATACAGATTTTTTAAGATTTCGTTTTACTGATAATTTAGGAAATGGAATAGCAATAGCAGATAATACAAAATTACTTGGTTTTTTAGAATTAAAAGATACTGTTGATTGTTTAGAACAACCACAAACATTAAAAAATTTAAATTTATCATGTTTAACTCAAGATATCGATTTTGAAACTGATTTTAAAGATTTGAATTTAATAAATAAAACTATAAAAGATATTATTATACAAAATTATAGTCCTACAACTACTGGTCAAATAAATTCATTATTTATAAATAATTTTCAAAATCCTGTTTGTATATTTAATACAGATCAAAGTTTTCTCTATTATAATAATGTAAATTCTCCAATATCAGTAAATCATTTTATAAAATTATTATTTAAGTATCCATTTAAAGGAAATATTATTTGTAATATATGTGAACCTATATCTATTCCAAGATTATTTTTAGATTGGGATGAAATCTATTGTGATTTTACAAATACAAATAAATTAAGTTTTAATATTCATAAAATATTAAGATATAGTCATGCATATTTAACAAATATATTAGTATTATCTACAGATATTAAAGAAACTGATTCTAGTGTTGTTACTTTAAATTGTTTTCCTAATAAATATCAAAATATTATTCATATGATATTTCCAGGGGAATTACCTTATTTTTATAATTCTGATCAAAAATATGATTGTATAAAACAATATATGAAACCAAATACGTATGTATGTAATCGCAGTATGTTGTCATTACTACCAAGCATTACGTCATTTGAAATAAGCTGTGACGTGAAGTGTGTCATACTCTTAAAGATCCAATATAATTAAAAATAATAGTTTCTCTTTTTAAAGATATTCGTTTCTCTATTTCTCTATTTTTTTAATTTTATTTTATAAATCATTTTTATTTTATTATTTATTATTTTTTAAATAATTCTGAATTCTACTGAAAATGTCTGAAGATTTGAATAATTTAGTTTACTCTAAACTCCTTAAAGAAAATAATTTAAGTAAAAAACTGGAATTATTGAAATGGAATATGAAAGAGCCTTATAATAATAATATTGATGATTATATATTTAATATCCGTCAAACAGTGGACTATATAAAGGAATTGAATACTTATTTATTTGATACTCTTTATATGTATGATAATATCTTGAATGATGAAAATGCTAAGAAAGCTGCCCCTGAACATTTAGCTCTTATTGATTATTCTGCTGATAATAGAAAACTTCATAAATTTATAGTAAAACAAATTCATGAAGAATTTTCTGATATAGAAAGTAATCTTCAATTTATTGAATTTTCAATTCATGGTATGTATGATCCTGAAGCATTATTTAAACAAATGAAAAGAATCCGTAAAGAAAAATATGATGAATGTGAAAAATTTGTAAAATATAATATATCTAAGAATGGTATTGATACTCCACCAAAGACTCCTACTCATGAAGCTAAAAGAACTAAGATTGAACCTAGTCAACCTGAACGTAATTTAACTCCTTTAGTTACTTTCTCATCTCTTAATCTTGACTGTATATCTGAATCTGAAGATACTACAACTAATTCTGATAAAGAATGAATTTATATTTATTATTTAATTTTATTTTTATTTTTTTATTTTTATATTTCTTATTGTATTAAAAATTATTATTAATCATTTTATTTGTTGTTTAGTTATTATTATTTTTTTTAAATTAAAACAAAACACATATATATTATATATAAAAAAAATAATTAATTATTATTATTATTAAAAAAAGAATTTACTGACATACAATCATTTTGATTCATACGATTATTATTTATAAAGGGTGGCTGTGTTAAATCATTATCTATAGAAGATATATGTGGTTGTGAAGATAGAATAGAATTATTATTATTATAAATATTTTTAGAATATATTTTTTGTATTTCCTTATCTATAATATTTTGAATTTCTTTACGACATTGATTATCATCTATAAATTCACTGGCACGACGTAAACCATTTAATTCATTTTTTGTAAAATTTGCATTCTTATGAAAATCTATAAATCTACAACATAAACTAAATATACGATTTCCATAGGACCTTATAGCATCTTTCTTTATACCACGTAATTCTTCAGCAAAATTTGCATAAGTCATATTATGTATATTAATAGGTTGTGACATTTTTATTACTATATAGAAAAATAAAATAATTATGTCAATAAAGAAAACTTATTTTTGTTTAATATATTCAGTTCACATCAGAATTTTTTTAACAAGGCATTATATTACTATTACTTAATAAATATAATAAAGAATAATAAAAACAACCATTAGCATTTTCAGATGTGCTTTGATGTTGAATAGGACTGAATACTATGTTATGACTATTTACAAAATTTCTACTAAAATTTGGTTTATTCCCAAGACTACTATAATGTTCTATTTTCTTTGGAGTATAGATAATAGCTTCAAAATGTCCAAAGTTAGGATCTGTATTACTTTGATGAAATATCATATTATATTTTGTTCTATCATTATCTATATTATTTTCAAATTCTTCATAACTATTATAATAATTATATCCATTTGGATTTGAATGATTTAACATATTCATTGTTGATTTTGCTCGGCTACAAGCTACAGCACTTGTTGGCTTATTTAAATAACCATAATTATAAATTTGTTTTATTAAATTTTTAGGAATTAATGTATATTGACTAATTTTTTGAGAAAAATCTTCGGGAGATCTAGGAGTTACTTTTCTATCAGAATCACTTATAATAGGATTATCACAATCTAAGTGTTCTTGTATAAGTTTCTCATTCTTACTTTCTTCTAAACCTCCCCCTCTCAGTTTTTTGATTTATTCCCATGTTTATTTCGTTTACATTGTTGCATATATTCATAAAATGCTTTACCTTTTAATTTTTGTTTACTGCCAGCAGCACGTAATACACCACTAGCTTTATAGGGTTTATCATCTATTTGTTTAATATCTTTTGTTTTTTGAGAATTATCACTTATTAAATTATCATTTTGATTTATTTGTTGAGAATTTGCTGCTTTCTGCTTTTGATAATTTTCTAAATTTTTCCTTCTTTCTTTTAATTCTTCTTTATGATAATCACCTTCTACTTCCATTTCTTGTTTCTTAATTTCATTTTCTTCTTTCATTGTATCCCATGCTTCTTTTAATTTACCTGGTTGTGCATAATACATTATTTTAGAAGGTATTTCTTTTACCATATTCCATATATTTGGTAAATTATTTATTACACCCATGACCTCATCTGCTACTGCACCACCACGCTTTAATCTTAAATGTTCACCATCGGGAGATTCATTAAAATCTATATATTTACGTAATTTAGACATATTTAATGGTTTTAAGCCTGCTGCACGCATTCCTTTACGGTTATCTACCATAAATTGTAAAGCATTAGCTATTTGTGGTGGAATTAATTTCCCTTTTTTATTTTTTGTTTTAAAGAATTTCCTTACAGATTTATCATCTAAAGAACCACCTCTAGAAGACTCCATCGCAGTAATAACTCCTGATAAATTATTTTCTAATAATGTACCACCAAAGGTTTTATTTAATTTTCTATGAATTCCATTACCTTGATTACTATTGGCTATCTTCTTTATTATATTTAATGAACCATTTACTATACCACCTTGTGAATCATTATTATCACCAGTTAACATATTACCTATATGTTCTACTGATTTACGTTTTGTAGCTTTACCTATAGCTTTCATTGTATGACCTAAAGTTTTTGTAATTATACCACCACCTTTATTATTTTGTAATTTATTTAATTCACGACTATTATAAGCTAATCCTTTACCTTTTATACCTATACGATTACGTGCTTTGAAATTAGTAGGATTAATCTGTGGATCATCACTAGTATGAGCTTCTTCTTGATTATCTACAGTATCATCATATCGCCTTTTATTTATTACACCTTTTCCTACAGGTTTTGCTTGTATTAAAGCTCCTCCTGCACCTGTATTAATACCAAATTCTTTATCACGATTAACATAAGAATTTATTTTATTTTCTATTTGATTTTTCTTTTTTAAATTTGATACTAAAAAAGATGAATTTGGACCTACTTCAAATATTAATGGATTATATTCATCTAATGTTTTTAATGGTTGAGGTTTATAAGGTCTATTTTCTTTACCAACTGCTATTTTATTTATACCAAATGCACCAGGGCTTGGCATACCTAATATACAAGTTTCCATTATTAATAAAATATATTTTTTATAACAAAACTATTCTTTTAATAATAAATAAAATATAAATAAATAATGTTAATAATTTATATGTAAAATATATTCATCATATAATGCACCTTTACTTCTTACATATGTATTTTGACGATAAAATGATAATACTGAAGTATATTGTATATCTTTATCATCAAAAGATTTTTTCATTTCATTACTACATGATATATATACACATATAGCATCTTTCATTTCTTTCACAGTTTCTAAAAATTCATTATTTGAAAATTTATCTTTACTATAACGATCAAATGTATTCATATAGGGTGGATCCATATAATATATACCCTTAGGATATTTCTTTATTATATCACGATAATCATCATTTAATATAGTTACATTATTATAATTTAATAAAGATGATATTTGTAAAATATTTTCTTTATTAAATATATTTTTATTTCTTTTATATCCCCATGGAGTATTAAATTCATCTTTTTGATTTACAGAATATATACCACAAAAACATCGTTTATTTAAAGCAATAAAGTAAGCACAACGCATCAAAGTATTTGTACAAGTATTAAATATTTTACGTAATTCATAATAATTATCAGAAGTATCTTCTACATCATTTAATTTTTCTAATTCAACTATTAATTTTATTGGATAATCACGAATATATTTCCAACAATTTATTAAATCAGTATTAGTATCACTAATTACATATTTACGATCAGTTCTATCTTGATAATCTTGCATCATTAAATTTAAGAATACATGACCACTACCAATAAAAGGTTCAATATACATTGGATTTTCATTATTATTTCTAGGTACTGACTTTAAAATATCTGCTATTTGACCAGCTACTCTACGTTTACTACCAGGCCAAATAACAAAGGATGAATACTGTTTTGACATATAGAAATAATAATATTTTAAAACAAAACAAATATTTAAAAAAAATACATTAATAGAATAAATAAGAAATATATATAATAATAAAATAAAATAATTTTTAAGGTTTTATAGAACATACAGGCATAGTACTATAATGTTGATCACCTCTTTCAATAATCATCATTTGAGTTGCATATAAGTTAAAGAAATAACGAGAATTGCCATTGACTATCTTATAATTAACACTTACAGAAAAAAGCACTTTAATAGTACTACCAGGAGTTAAGAATGTTTCATTAAATTTCATAACAGAGTATTTTTCATTTCGAAAACAAGTTAATAAATTCAGTTCACAATCATAAGTATTCAAACGGACAAAACTATCTTTTAAAGGAACATTGATAGTCATAACCTTAGTAGGAGTACTCTTTAAAGGAGAATCTATATAATAAAGTAAGTTTGAAGGCCTATTAACAGATAAACAAGAACAATTATCAGAAGAACAAGTAATACAATTGGAGTTGTCAAGAGAATAAGGATACTTCTTCATTACAAAATCCATATAGACAGCACGACTCTCAGCAGTAGGGAATAAAGACATATATACAAAATCATCAATTGACTTAACAAGACAATTGAAGTCTTCGTTATCCATAAATAAAGTTAACTTCGAAGAAAATCCATCAGAGAAATATTTCAAAGCAAAAGGGGCAATTAAGGCGGGAGTTTGAATAAATAATCTTTTTTCTTTATAATAAACATCATACCTTTCAGAAATATTATCAATTGGGTCTAACTTAACAAGGGATAACTTCGTAGCATCAAAAGAATCTTCAGGGCGGACAATAACACTAGACATCTTCAAAAAAATTGTAAAATTCAAATAAATAAATAAATAAAATTTATATAAATATTGCAATTGCAAAAAATAGTTGAACTGAATACTAAAAAAATAATAGTTTCCACTAAAATTTGAATTTAGCCAATCATATTTCAATATCTTTTGACAAATAGCTAAGTCATAGTGACGGAGTTTGGAGCAATATTCAAAACCACCAATTTTGGATCTTTCCGGAATGACGACGTTTGGAGCAATTTTCAAAACCATTCATTTCGAATCTTTCCGGAATGACAACGTTTGAAACAATACTAAAAAACACATATTTTATTTTTCCTGATATGACGTCGTTTGGAGCAAATTCAAAACCACTCATTTCGAATCTTTTCGGAATGACAACGTTGAAGCAATATTCAAAACCATTTATTCTATTTTTTCCTGATATGACGAACTTTTAAACAATATTTAATTTGAATCTTTTAAAAATAATATTTAATTTATTTGAATTTTTTAAATATTTTTTTGAAAATGGCTGAAATTCAAAATCAAACAATTTGTAAGTATTCTACCTTCAATCAAGAAAATACTATGGATAACAGGGCTGCTACAGTTGTTCAAAACCCTTCGAAATTCTATGATTATATGTATAAATATTATTTAGATAGTAAACAACCTGGTGGAGTCCCTGAACTTAAGCATTATATTGATGTTGTGCCTACTACTGTTGAGAAAGCTTATCGTCGACTATGGTTTGATCTTGATTGTTGCCGTGAAGAAAATGAGTTCTCCGATCTATCTGATAATAATATACATATACTGATTGAACGTATTAGTCAATTGTTCTTAAAGATATATAATCCAAATAATATGAATATTATTACTACGAAGAAGGTTGTCAATAGAAAAGAAAAAGCAAATGGTGTCTTCTATAGTTGGGGTATGCACGTCTTCACCAATTGGTTTATCAAAACAGATTTATTAACTTATATGTATAATGAAATTATTGAAGATGATATGATTAAATCTATTTGTAATACTTTACATGTGAACTCTAATGAATTTATTGATGGAGCCGTAATTGCAAATAAGAATCGAAATAATGGTGTAATGATGCTTGGATGTTCGAAGAATAATACTCCGTCTACATATGATTTCTACGATATGTATGAATCAAATTCTTGGCAAAAAATTAATTTTGAAAATTCTGATATAATCAAAAATGCTTATTATTCTACTCTACTTAATTATAATTCTCCTAATGATGTTTTTGTATGCTACAGTAATTATGTTTTATTTTCAGAACTATTAAATAAAAACAATGTAAAAAGATACCTTCATAAAATATTATCGTTTGATAAAGATACTATTAATAGTTTTACTACTGCATATTCTATTACTAAAGCTTATAAAGATATTAACCCTGCTACTATGGATAATAACTCTGAAGAAGTAGATAATTACGAATTTAATTTATTAGAGCAAATACTCACACTTATTTCTGAAATAGATAATGGATATTATTTTGAATCTCATAATGAATGGTATAAGCTTATACGAGCTACAAATAATTATAATAACTCTGAAGATACTTTGAATCTTTTTATGAATATAAGTAACTCCTGTTCTCACACTCGTAGCTTACAGAAATTCAAATCTACTTGGAATAATACGTCTAGCTATGAATCTTATAATTATTTTAAAGATTCTTCGTATCTTTTCTTTATCTTACAAAAACACAATAAACTACCAATAGATTGTAAGAATGATTATATCTTTTGTCATGTTATGAAATCTATATCTAGACATAATGAAGTTACTTCTCAAGCATTCGTGGAATTATTCAAAACTTTCTGCTTTAATGATCGTGTTATGGTTGAAGATATATCTAAAAAATTCGTAAAGATATATGCTTATGATGAATTCAACGTTTTAAGAAATATTCACCATTCTTATGATGTTAATTTCTTTGAATCAGAAATTACTTCTTTTGCTAATACAATTGCCGAGAACTTTCAACAAGCAAAACAATTTAAAAAAGAACTTAAGAGTCATATATTCTCTCTGAATAAGCTTCAAAATGCCTCTAAAACAAATGAAAAAAACTATAAGGAATGGCTAGCTAGATATCAGAAAACTTACGCTATATCTTATGAAACTTTCAGAGATATTCATCTCAAACATAGAGAAAATGTTATTTATACAAATGTCGGTTTTGTTGTTCCGCTAACAAATGCCCTTGAACCAACCGTTGTAGATGATTGGACAGCTGAATTCCCTGGAGCACAATATCACCTTTTACATTCTCCTTCTTATGATGTAATTCCCTATGAAAAAGAAGATATTATCTTTGAAGAAATGATTATTAATGCACAAATTGTCCCTAAAACAAAACATGTACCTGAAGACTTTGATGCTATAAAACAATTTCAAAGACATGTATTACGTTATTGTGGAGGCGACGGTGATTACGCAGATGCTATGATGCAAATCATTTGTCAATCACTCTATTGTTGTTCCGATCACACTTGGTGTTATATCCTATATGGCACTTCTGGAGCCAATGGAAAAACTATAACTACTGATATTATGAAAAATATTCTAGGTAATAATCAATGTATTCCCGTGAATCCTGATAACTTTGAAGAAACTTCAGCTTCTCCATTTCTACTTAATTTACATAATAAAACTATGTATTATATGAATGAACTTAGTGAACATTCAGGAGGGTTTAAGAAATCGGTAAATCCCCTAGAATCTCGTATATTCAAGGAATTATGCGAAAAGAAATCAGACGCTACCGCTCGTCTTCTTCACTCTAATGTTATTCAAACCTATAATTATACGGGAATTCTCTTTGTTACCTCTAATATTCAACCTACTGCCGTAAATGCCGGACCTTTAGAACGTAGAGTCGTCTTCTTACCGTCACTTTGCCGCTATTTACCACCTTCCTCAGTAACTCTCTATGAACCTAAAGGAGATTATTTAACCAAGAGAAAACGATATAATACAGAGGAAGAAATCCAAATAGCCGTGAATCAAGGTCTTCTAGCTAAAAAGAAAAATCACTATCCAATGGATCCTAATGTATCTTTTCTGTTTAAAAAACATACTAATGCTATATTCTCTTGGTTAATCTTCCATTATCTTGAACGTAGCTTACGTCTTAATATGGATATGTTACAAGGAATTCAAGCAATTGCCACGTGCAAAGAAGATTTCTTAGAAAAGTGTTCTTCTGGATATAATATGAAAGATTTTGTCAAGGCTAAATTACAAATAGATCCTTTCTTTATTAACGTCGTATCTTTAGAAGATATCTTTATCGCTTATAAAGATTTTAATAAAGATGCGAAGTTCACTATCCAAACAAATCTAGATAAATTTTTCAAACAATTGTGTACTGCATTTCTGGCAAACTCCGAATTCTACGAAATTGATATGTTGGATTACCGTAGAACTCATCAAAGCGAATACTATAAGGATCACACTGCTATAGGTATTAAAGGTATTCTTATTGATAAATCCTATAATTATAGTGTTAATATGAAAAAATTCACGGAAGATTACCGTATAAGTACCTCTGTAGTGAATATTGTCGGCTTTGACGCTAATTTATTCTCCAAAAATGTCAAAAAATTAAAAATATTTTATGAAAATAAAGAGTATTATGCTCCTTATTTTGGTTATTAATTTTTTTTTATTTTTATTTAATTTGTTTGGTTTAAAAGAAAAAATAATAAAAATATAAACTGAGACCTGGCATATCAGGTGGATACGACGATATGTTGAAAAATATACATATAAGGGTTCTATCCCCGGTTATGTCGGGTCTTTTTTATTTATTTAAAATAATCCATAATAAAAATAACAAAGAAAAAATAGAGCCAGTTTTGAATTTTTTTTCCCCAAACTCTTTAGATATAAGGGGCTAAATGACTATATGACTATATGGATTTCATATAGTCATTTATCAAAAATATATTTTATAATATTAGATTTTTAGAAATCGATGACGCACACCCCAAATCGACCAATCAAATCACTTTAAAATTACTTTTTTGATTATTTTTAAAACTACCCTTACTTTTATCACTTCCCCATGTTTCGGAAGTTTTAATAATACTTCAGCCGAGATCTCCAGCACTCGTCTATTACCCCTGATCGGAAAATCAGTATGATTTTCCGATACAGGGGTAATATCGAGTGAAATACTGGAGATCGAAGAGCGGAAGTATTATACTTTCAATTTTATGGGTATTAATAATTTTTAAAATGATAAAACTTTCGATTCTAAGAAATTCCCATGAAAATAATTTTATGATTTTTAACCACCAATAATGAAAATCATTTCTTTTGTCGTCTCTTCCCTAGAAATAAATGAATATATTCACGATTATTGCATTTTTCAAAATAAAGGGAGAAATACAAAATTAATAATTACAACTATTCAATTTTGTTTTTCTAAATAACTAGTCAATAAGCTAATATGTATGTTTTTTTTGTTTGATTTCTTTTTTTGCTTTTAGTATTCTATTATTATTTTTATATATATATTTTAATATAGATAATCACAGCTTGATTCCAAAAGACTATGACAAAACCTGATGAATTAAATGTAGATTCTGTTATTGAATCTTTACTTAAAGTAAGAGGAGCTAAACCTGGAAAAGAAGTATCTCTTCCTGAAGAAACTATAAGACAATTATGTTATCAAGTCCTTGAATTAATTAAAAAACAACCTATGCTTCTTAGACTAAAAGCACCTGTTAAAATTTGTGGTAAATATATATATAAGTCTATAAATATTCGTATAAATCTATCATTTCAATATTATTTCAAATTTTTCGTTATTTATATTTAGGAGATATTCATGGTCAATATTTTGATTTATTAAGATTATTTGAATATGGTGGATTTCCTCCTGAATCACAATATTTATTTTTAGGGTATATATTATGAATATTAAATAATTCATAATCACTATATTATTATTATTATATATAGTGATTATGTTGATAGAGGTAAACAAAGTTTAGAAACTATTTGTTTATTATTTGCTTATAAATTAAAATATCCTGATAATTTTCATTTATTAAGAGGAAATCATGAATCTGATAGTATTAATAAAATATATGGTTTTTATGATGAATGTAAACGTCGATATAATATTAAGTTATGGAAAACATTCAGTGATGTATTTAACTGTCTTCCTGTAAGTGCTATTATTGAAGATCGTATATTATGCATGCATGGAGGGATTTCACCTTATTTAAATAATTATAATGATATCGAAAAAATTCAAAGACCTGCTGTTGTCCCTGATAATGGTTTATTATTATTATATATATATATATATATATATATATATAATATTTGCTTTTTATTTTTAATTAATTGTATTCTATTGTATACTATTTATAAATTTTTATTATTTTAGTATAATATTTTTTATAAGTTATTATTATTATTATTATTATTATTATTATGTATATAGGTTTATTATGTGATATCTTATGGTCTGATCCTTCTCGCGATTTAGCTACTGGCTGGGGAGACAACGAACGAGGTGTCAGTTATACTTATTCGGCAGAAACAGTCAATGAATTCCTGGAAAAACAAGATTTAGATCTTATTTGCAGAGCACATCAAGTATATTTATTATTTTATTTATTTTTATTCTATTAATTTTTATTATTATTTTATTTATTTTTATTATTATTTTATTTATTTTTTTTTTATTTATTATTATTATTTTTTTTTATTTTATTTATTATTATTTTTTATTTTTATTTTATTTATTATTAATATAGGTTGTTGAAGATGGTTATGAATTCTTTGCTGACAGAGGCCTCGTCACTGTATTTTCAGCTCCAAATTATTGTGGTGAATTTGATAATTCAGGTGCAATGATGAGTGTAGATGAAAATTTAATGTGCTCTTTCCAAGTATATATATAACTATAAACTATATATATATTATAACTATAAACTATATATATATATATATATATATATATTATAGATATTACGTCCTGCGAATCGTCAAGCTAAATATCCATTTACCGCCGCGTCGGGTCAAAAGACAATGTATCCTAAAACTAATTAATATATATATATATATATTGTTTCTTATTGTTAACATTTTTTTAGTACTACGTATGTCATTATTTAATACATTTATATATATTTATATCAATACACTATTTTTTTATATGTCTATTCAATTTATTATTATAAAACTGACTTTTTCACATGATTTTTTTTCTTTTTTTTGTTGTTGTTGAATCTTTTTAAATACTCTTTTTCTTTCCTAATATATATTTATATATTTATCAATATGTATTATGAAATAGATGTGTATCATTATTATATATACTATTATCCTTTTGTTTTATTTCTTTTTATTTTCTTATATTTCAATCAATTTATCAAATAACTCTATTTTGTCATTTAATAACGATATGTATATAAAACAAGTATTTATCTCTAAACATTACAAATTTTTAACTGAAATTACAATAATTAAAAAAAAACGAAAAATATATATGTCTAATTTAATATATAAATAAAATAATCATTTATGTTTATTTAAAATAATCATTTAGTTGTTTAAAAGCTTCAGATATTTGTTTAAGAATTTCATTTCTATTTTTTATAGATTTATTTCTTAAATAATACAAACATTTTTGGCGGAATGCTTCATTGATCTGTTCTTTTGTTGTTTTCCCTTGTATATCAAATAAACTTAAATATTTTCTAATAGAATCAGGATAAGATGATATATTTGCATCATTTTGTGTAATATTTTGATTATTAATTAAAATTGTATCTTTTGGAGACAAAGAAGAATTATGAATAGATGGAACAATAGGAGTAACAATAGAATTATTACTGTTAGTATTATTATTTTTAGTATTATTAGTATTATTAGTATCAATAGTGTTATTATTATTATTATTATTTGTATTATTATTATTATTATTATTATTATTATTATTATTATTATTATTATTATTATTATTATTATTATTATTATTATTATTATTATTATTATTATTATTATTATTGTTATTAGTTGAGTTTATGGGATTAGATGATTGTTTATATATAATGTTATTTAATGAAGGAGGTGAAGGTGGAGATTGACATATAAGAGATGATGAAATTGAATAAAATGGTTTAGATTTATATATAGAAGAAGATGAGGAACATGTATTATTACATGTATTATTACATTTATTATTACATGTATTACCACATTTATTATTACATGTATTATTACATTTATTATTACATGTATTATTACATGTATTATTACATTCTTCATTACATTTTTCATTACATTTTTCATTACATTTATTATTACATTTATTATTATACTTATCACAACAAGTAATATCTTTTTGTGAGTTATAAGAGAGTTGTTGATTCTTTGTATATGAAGAAGGTAATACATTTGAAGATATTTGAGTAGGACATTGAGTGTTAGATAAATTGATATGATTTGCTGATGATTCATTATGTACTATTGATAGAGGAGGAGGAATAGGAAGTATATTACTTGAAATACTATCATAATTACTATTTAAATTATCAATAAAATATCCACTTTCAAGTATACTTGCTTTTGTTTTTTCATATAACATATTCATATTAAAAAAAGTAGAGGGTTTCGATTGACGATATAATTTAACATCTTCATCAAGTACTGTCTTTATATCACTTGCATTAAATATATATTTCTTTCTATAAATATTTAACATGTCTATTTGACTCATTTTTGTTCCTATTAACACTCCTTTAATAAAACAAGATAATAATTTCCAATATATAGGATCTTTAGAATTAATATTTTCTGATTCATTTATAGAATGTTCTTTTGTAGGAGTAGATTCTAAACATATACTTGTATTTGGAGTAATAACAGGAGGAGTAATTGGAGTAATAACAGGAGGAGAAATAACAGGATGAGTGATAACAGATATATTTTTATTCTTCGGATAATTATAGATATTATCTATTGAAGGAGGAATAGGAGGACTTTTTGTAGTGAATTGAATAGCATTAGTCGATTTATTAGGATTATTATTACTCTTATTATTACAATTAATTAAATTACTCTTATTAATTAAATTACTTTTATTATTTATAGGAGTTAAACAGCCTGAGGATAAGCAATTATTATTATCATAACTACATTCTTGATTCGATAAGCCATTCTCTTTTGTACAACATATATCTTTACAAGAATAACATGAATTTTTAGAATTATTCCTATTCTTATCTGAACCTATATTATTCGTTGAACATAAATCTATATACGAATTATTTATATTAGTATTACCATAAGATTTATCAGTAGATGGAGATGATACTGTTTTATATTGATTATAGGGTATATTTAATGTTCTATTTGTGTATGTATTGCTATTTTGATTCATATAGTTAGATGATTTTGACATAGAATTACTTGAAGGATTGTAATTTGAGGATATACATTGATATTTATTATTATAAGAAGAAATATTAGGATTTGAAGATGATGTACGATAACAACTACTATAACAATTACTAGTATTACAGTTATTACTATTACAATAGGGATAACAATTGTAACATTGTGAATAATCACAACATATAGATGGATCACAATAAGATTTCTTTATTATTATTATTATTATTATTATTATTATTATTATTATTATTATTATTATTATTATTATTATTATTATTATTATTATTATTATTATTATTATTATTATTAGAAATTGAATTCGTATTATATGTATTATTCTTATTGTTATATATATTATTAGTATATCTCTTATTATCTAAACATAAATCATTGTTACATGGCTCTGAGCATCCAGAGTTCATATTAAATGTATTTAATCTATTATAAGACGGTGTTATAGATTTATATTGTGATGATTTATCCATAGTAGAACAATAAGTATCATTCTTATTATAATATTTATTATTATTTATATTATTATTATAACCACATGATGGTCGTGAACTTCCTATTGTAGATTCATATATTTGACATAATTTAGGATCACAATAAGAAGAAGAACACGGAGACTCTTTATAACAAGAAGAATTATTATTTATATATCGAGAATTACAAGAATTACAAGAATTACAAGAATTAGAAGAAGAAGAAGGAATGGAATGATTATTAGAGTTATTATACAGTGTACTCAAATCAATATTTTTATCACCAACTACATGTGTCGTTATAGGAACAGGTTTATTCTCTACCATACACTTTTCTTTCTTCTCACAAATTATGTCTTTATTATCTATATTCTTCTGATTATAAAAAGTATCATTATTATCATTATTATCATTTATTCTATTTGTATCAGAAATATTACTGTCACTATCACTATCATCTTCTACTAAATCAATAATAACTCTTGGTCTTTCTATATAAATAACACTACTATCTGTACTTTCATTATCTGTCTCTTCATGATTGTCTTTATCCTTTGTAGATAATAAAGAAGAAGGAATAGATGTTGATTTAGGAGAATGCATAGATGCAGTTTTAGGAGAAGAAGAAGAAGAAAAAGCAAATAAGTTAATCTTAGGAGAAGAAGGAGAAGAAGTATTATTTGATGAAGAAATAAGATTAGAAGAAGAATTAATATCTTGAGTATTAATGGGAGAACTATTCTTATTTGTATTATTAATAGATGAATTTGAATGTTCAACTAATTTAGAAACATCACTATTATCATTACTATTAATAGAATTAATAGAATTCATATTGATAGTATTTATAGATACATTTTCTTTATTAATATCATTATCAGAAGATATAATTGGAATCGTATGAACAGTAGGTAATAAGTCTGTATTATTATGAGATGTCTCTTTTATTAAATTATTAGCTGTATTATCATCTATATTATTATTATTATTTGTTTTATTATTATTTGTTTTATTATTATCTATATTATTATTATTATTTGTTTTATTATTATCTATATTATTATTATTTGTTTTATTATTATCTATATTATTATTATCTGTTTTATTATTATCTATATTATTATTATCTATATTATTATTATTATTTGTTTTATTATTATCTATATTATTATTATCTGTTTTATTATTATCTATATTATTATTATTATTTTTTTTATTATTATCTATATTATTATCATCTATATTATCTATATTATTATCATCTATATTATCTATATTATCCATATCAATATTATCAATATCATCAATATCAATATTTTCAGAATTATTATAAATAATAGATATATCACTTGATTTATGTGATAAAGAAATATCATGATTATTTGATACGTTTGAAGAATCATTTATATGTATCTCATGAGTATTCACTTTGGAAATAGAATCATCAGAAGAACTTGGCGATATATTTATAGTATTATTTATAGAATCTATTTGATTGCTAATTATATTCATCGATTTAGTATCATTCTTCTCTTTTGATGGTGTATTCATTATATTATTATCCGTTATATGTGAATAATTTGATATGTCTATCGGACTTGTATGTTCTTTCATGATAATAGGAATTGAATTACTTTGGTTTTTATTCATTATATTATTTGTATCTTCTTTATCATAAGAAGAAGAATATTTATGAATATCTATTGTCTTATTAAACTGATTCGTATCTACTAAATCATAATTATCATGAATAGAAATAGATTCTTTATCAATATCAATAGTATTATTTGTGACATGAGTATCTACTGATGGCATTTCTTTATTAGTTGTATTATCAACTTTATCATTATTATTATATTCAGTATAATTTGAATTAGGACATTGATTTATTTCTTTATTCTTATGATCTTTCGATAATTTATTTATTTCATTAGTATTTGACAAAATCATTTTGTTTTCATCTTCTATATTATTCTTAACAGAATTGATATTCAAAGGAACAGAAGAAGAATTAGATGAATCTAAAGAAAATAATGATGAAATACCAGATATATCATCACTATTACCAGAATCATTAGATACAGTTGTCTTAGATACATTAACATTATTAAGAGAAGTAATAGGAGTACTAGGAGTAATAGGAGTAGATTTATATATAGGAGTACTAGGATTACTAGGAGTAGATGTATATATAGGAGTACTAGGAGATAAAGTAAGAATAGAAGAAGATGAAGAATTAATAGGAATAGATGTATAACTAGGAGAAGATAAGTTATTATCAATATTCTTTATATTATTCTTTTCAATATTAGTACACTTTATAGTATCATGTATATTCAATAGATTATCATTTCTAATTGAACTCGTAATTGAATCAGAATCTGTATTTTTATCTATATCTATATCTATATCTTTAACTATATCATTATCTATATTTATATTTGTAGTCATACTAGTATTAGAATTAGTAGAAACATCATTATTGTCTTTAATATTAGTATTCTCAGATATTTTTTCAGTTGAAATATTTTGATTATTATTTATTATTTCCTTTGATTTATCTATAATATTATTTGTTTTATTCATAGTCAAAGAATCAGTTAAAGTCGCATTCTCAATTATATCTCTAGTATTATCGATTCCTTTAGAATCATTAGCAATAATCATACTATTATTTGATACTTTCTTCAATAAAGAAGGAGAAGGAGAAGAAGAAGGAGAAGGAGAAGGAGATATTAATTCAGGAGAAGGAGAAGGAGAATGATATACTTCATTAAGAATACAATTCTCTTTCCTTATTGATAATGTTGGTTCATCTATGAAAAGTCTTTTCTTTGATTTTATAATAGAATCATCACGATAATCCAGAGAACAAGAAGTAGCTACATCAATTTCTTCTGTTTCACTCAAAAGCTTACTTTTTCCAATGTTATCATATTCATTATTATTATTACTATTATTATTATCATTGTTTTCAATATCGATTTTAGCATTATTATTTTTATCATTATCATTTTTATCATTATCATTTTTATCATTATCATTTTTATCATCATTTTTATCATCATTTTTATCATTATCATTTTTATCATTATCATTTTTATCATTATCATTTTTATCATTATCATTTTTATCAATATTTTTATCATCATCATTATCAATAATAGTATTAATATTATTATCATTATCATTATCAATATTATTATTATCCAAATGAATTGTAAGTGAATCTAGAGAATTATCGTTTGTAAGCTCAACAATTGAATGATTATTATTGTCATTTACTTGAGATGTAATACAATTAGAATACACTTTTTCTTTATTCTTATTTTTAATAGAAGCATTAGAAATACTTAATAGAGAAGGTGTAGATATATAATAATCATTTGAAGCTAAAGAATTCGAAGAAGACTCAAACTTATATTTTTGTTGAAGAAATAAATAAAATTGCTTTTTCTTCTTTTTCCTTTCTTCTCTATCTTTAATCATCGCTAAATAATGATCATCATAATTAATATATGGCTTATAATGTTCATATAACTGTCTTACAGACATAAGATTATGAATATCATCTTTATTCATAATTGAGTGATCGACTATTTCATCATTTTCAATATTAGTTATATAATTATTCTGTTTATCCTTATATAATTTCAATTTTTCTTTTTTTTCTTTCTTTAACAAACTTTTTAATCTCATTCTCATCAGTAAATCATTCTTTGATCTTAATTTTGGTATAATATATTCTATATAATGAAGAATAGAGTTTTTATCTTGAATATATTTATTTAATCGTTTATTTAATATTTGAATATATTCTAAATTATTATTTAATTCTAATAATTGATGAAAAGACAAAGGAGCTATACCTGGATAACCACGAATATCTCTATAAATAGAATAATTTGGATGAATCGTATATTTCTTTACATGAATGTTATTATTAGTATTATTAATATTATTAGTTAAATCTAACTGATTATTATTATTAGTATTATTAGTATTATTAGTTGAATCTAATTTATTATAATTATCATTATCATTATCATTATTATTATTATTATTATTATTATTATTATTATTATTATTATTATTATGTGAATAAACACGATGTAATAACTCATTGATTTCTATTTTACGAATAGTTTCATTAATAATAGATTTATATATATCAATTGGTTTACTATCAGAATTATAATTTCTCTTGGATGATACATCTATAGTAATAGCATCTGATACTGGTATATAGGGTTGTATATGTGAAGATAGAAAAGGAGAAGATAGAGAATCAGAAACACAAATAGTATTTATACTCTCATTAGACTCTATATAACTATCACAAGATGATATATCATTTTGAATATACTTATATGTATCAGAAGAAATAAAAGTTGGAGCAACTATAGGAATATCAATCAATTCTTTAGATTGATTCTGTTCTAAGGAAGGAACAATAGACATAGAATTATTAATATTATTATTATTTATATTTGTATGTAAATCATGTATAGTTTCTTGTTTCTTTCGTTTACTATTATATACCATACAATGTTCATCATTAATATCTGAAATCAATAATGGAATTGTATTAATAGAATCAGGTAGAAGAGGAGGAGGTTGAATACTTTTATTCCATGTAGGTCGATAATAATCATGAGAACCAAGAGATAAAGAAGAATTATTTATGGGAATCTGAGAAATTGAATGAGCATTAGAATTGTCTTGTATTGAGTTATGACTGTTTTCTTTAGAATTTGAAATCAATTGTTTATTTATTGCGTTCTTTGCCACGTTAGTTAACGATGTATCAAGAATATGTCTTTTATTCATAAAAACATTTTTTTCAGATATATTCTTTTTAGATATATCGTTTTCATTATGAATAGAAGTATTATAATAAGAAAAAGCAACTAACGGAGTACAGAGTGATGTTTTCGATTCAAATATTTCTTGTAAAGATTTTGTATTTGATTTTCTTGTTGATACTAAAGATAAAGTAGAAGAATCAACAGAGGTTGTGTCATTTGTACGTAGAGTATCTATTGATTTAGATGATTTATTAGAGTCACGTGATTTGGATGATGACGAATGTTTTAATTTATTATGTTTTTGACGTTGACGATATGATTTAGAAATTGTATAAGGAGAAGGAGAAGGAGAAGGAGAAGGAGATGAAGTAGGAGAAGTAGAATATGTATATAAAGAAGAAGAATCTAAGTGTATATTTGGATTATTTCTTTTTAAAGAATTTTTTGTTGATGAAAGTTGATTATTTATAATCAATGGATTAGAAGATGATAAAGATGATGATGGCTTATATATATTATTATTATTATTATTATCTGAGATATTATTATTAACCAAATTATTATTGTAATTATAACTATTATTATTATTATAACTATTATTATTATAATAAGGATAAGAAGAAGTATCAAAAAGAATAGAAGAGGATCCAGGGAGATTTGTATTATAAGGATTATAATAGGTTTCAGGAATATAGGATGAATTCTGTTTAGAATTCTTTTTAGACTTCTCTTTATATAATGTATCGTTTGAAGGATATGAAAAAGGTTTGGATTCTAATTGTTGCATAGCTGTAAAATTATTAAAATATGGACTTTTATAGGAGGATGAATAAGGATGTTTAATTGGTTGTTGTGAAGAAGGATAGATTTGATTGGCTGATTTAGATTGAGATTGGTTATTTTGTGGATATATAGATTTAGGAAATTGTGAATGACTACATGATGATGTAGAAGATACTGTATTTATAGTAGAAGAAGTATTAATAGGAGTAGTATAATGAATAGGACTAATAGAATTATTGTTAATAGATTGATTATTAATAAGAGTATTAAGATTGTTTATAATTGAAGGATCATTCCTAGTAGAAGAAGGAATAGAGAGAGGAAGAGAAGATGAATTACTATTTGATATATTTTGTGATGTATTTAAAGTAGTAGATAGACTAGTATCTGTTGGTAATATAGAAGGATAACAAGTAGAATCTAGTTTATTATTAGAAGAGGATGAAGGAGTAATTTGTTCATTAGAAATGAGTTGTTTGGGTTGAATCGGAATACCCATAGAAGCAGGAGATGAAGATAATGATACTAATAAAGAAGAAGGAGAATTGATATATGGAGGAATACCTGATAGGGTTGTATTATTCAATAGTACTTGTTGTTTAGGAGGACAACTATTATTGTTGAATAAGTTTTCTTTAGATTGAATAGTATTAACATCATTTATTGGAGATATAGTCTTTATTTCTTTTTGTTGATTTTGATTTGTTTTCCCATGAATAATAGTGGATTCAGTTTGAATAATTGGATTATACATATTAGAAATATTTATTATATTCTCAGAAGTAGAAGAGTCACTAATGATTTTATTATTTGTATTATGAACACTTAAATTCATTTTATTTATAGTATTACTACCCTTATTCTTTATAGTATCTTCAGGAATAGTCTGTATATCATCAGTAATTGCTGTAGTAAGTAAATCATTCGTCATGTTGTCATTTATAGTCTTTTCATTGTCATTAAAATTGTTTTTATTTTCATTAGAAGATGAAGTAGTTGTAATACTTTTATTATTATCATTATTATTATTATTATTATTATTATTATTAGCAGTAGTAGTAATAGTAGTATTAGTAGTAGTAATATTTTTATTATAATTATTATTATTATTAATATTATTTGTACTATCAATAGGAGTATCTAATTCACTTCCATTACTATTATTATTATTATTATTTATAGGACAACTAACATTATAATTAGTATTCTCTTTACTATGATCTGTTTTATTAGTATTTGATATATTCACAATAGAATCTGATTTAAATTCAAATATATCTAAAGAATTCAAATCATTTTCGTTTATAATAAATTGTTTTCCTTCAACAATTAATCGGACTTTACTTCCACTTATATCATCCATTTTATTATTTAATAAATGACTTAGGGAAAACATATGATTCAACATAGTTTTCAATTCTTGTTTTGTATAAACATCTATATATAATTGTTTATCATTAGAAGTATGAACTGTTTTCGAAAGAGGAATCGTTAGTGTCATTATGTTAGCATCATTGTTCTCCGTACATTCATCAACTGTCTTCTTCTCCATATTTATATGATTTTTGGTATTTTTTTCATTTATAATTTTATCTGGTAAATTATTCGATATATTCATTGATTCTGAAGTAGTTTTAATCATATTATCATTTTCATTATTATTCTCTCTATTCTGCGTAGTATTCTTATATGAAATATGCTCATATGGTGATGCAAGTGATATATTCTTATCTTTTCCAGTGTTATTATTATTATTATTATTAATATTAATATTGTTATTATTATTATTAATATTCGTATTGTTATTATTATTCATATTATTATTATTATTCATATTGTTATTATTAATATTCATATTATTATTAATATTGTTATTATTCATATTATTATTATTATCACAACTTAACATATTTTGTGAAGAATTCCGAATTGAATTATTTGTGTTTTGTGACATAGACTGATAATTATTGTTATTAATCGTAGTATTCCTATTCATTGTCTTATTTGGTTCCGTATCAATAACTGGATTAATCCTTGAAGTTTGATTAAACTTTGTAGTATTCACATTATTGGTATTATTAAGAATAGATGAATTTTGAGTAGTAGAATTAATCATAGGTTTTGAATTATTATTATTATTTATATTCATTTGAGACATAAACGTATGTTGAGAATTATTAGTATTTTTGTTTATATTATTATTATTCATATTATTATTCATATTATTATTCATATTATTATTATTCATATTATTATTCATATTATTATTATTCATATTATTATTATTCATATTATTATTCATATTATTATTCATATTATTATTCATATTATTATTCATATTATTATTCATATTATTATTCATATTATTATTCATATTATTATTCATATTATTATTCATATTATTATTCATATTATTATTCATATTATTATTCATATTATTATTCATATTATTATTCATATTATTATTCATATTATTATTCATATTATTATTCATATTATTATTCATATTATTATTCATATTATTATTCATATTATTATTCATATTATTATTCATATTTATATTTACAACAGATTGTTTTTGAGCATCAGAATTGTTATTTGTCGTTGATTTCGTTTTAAATGGATCAATTGCAGCTACATAAAGATCTAACGGAAGCTTTGGATTTGAACGTAGACAACCTAGTACTTTAATTTGAGATTCTGGAGCATGTATTGGTAGATTTATAGAATTATTCACAGTATTCTTTAAATTATTATTTGTTGAATATAAAGGATATTGAATTTGTTTCTTGTTTTGAACACGTTTTAATTGTTTTGTATTTGTTTTTTTCATAGAATTCATATATCTATTTTTATTAGGTATAGATTTAGATGATTCTATAGTATTTGTATAGTTAGAATTCATACCTGCTGAAATAGATGTAGGATAACGAGAATATTCATTATTATTATTATTAATATAACCATTATTATTATTATTATTAATATAACCATTATTATTATTATTAATATTATTATTATTATTATTATTAATATTATTATTATATTTATCTTTATTATTATTATTATTATTATTATTATTAGTACTGTTAATATTTTGATTAGCTTGTATAGAAGAATATTCAGAGGATGATTTTGGAGTCAAAGGATATTGAGGGAGACTAGTAATATCCTTAGAGATAGATAATAATTGATTTCTTGTAGAGAAAGAGGAAGAGGAAGAAGTAGAAGGAGAAGAGAAAGAAGAAGATATTTGATTATTAATAATATTATTTTGATGTTTGATTGGGGCTATATATTTAGATTGAGTATCATTCTTATTTTTATTACTTGTTCCTTTTGTAGATAGTTCAGAAGTATTTGAATGATTAGAAGATAAAGATAATATATCGACTTCCTTATTAATAGGTATAGAAATATTTGTTGGTTCTATATGTATAGAAGATTCAACGTTATTATCTTGAATTGTAGATATATTATTTATATCTTTTATATTTTGTATAGATGTATTCGATATCTGTTTAGATATAGTAGTAGAAGAAGAAGAAGAAGAAGATCCTATAGACATTTCTGACTGTATAGGTGATATAATTGTATTTTTATTAGATATTTCAGTTATAGGAGAAGAGTAAGAATGAGATTGTTTTGTTTGATTTATATTTATATTCTGAATAGTATTTTGTGATAATAAATTTGAATTTGAAGTAGATGAACAAACAGGAGTAGAAATAGAAGTATTGACATTTTTGTTATTTAAAGATATATTTGTTGTGGAATTAGAGATAGAATTGCATTCATCATTATCACATGTTTTATTTGAATCTATTATAGATTGAGGAATAGTTGACGAAGAAGAATCATTTATAATTTTATTATTAGTAATAGTTGTAGAAGCAGTAGTTGTAGCAGCAGGAGAAATAGTAGTAGCGCTACTATTATTGTTATTACTATTATTGTTATTATTCTTAGTATTATTGTTATTAGTATCATTATTATTATTATTATTATTAATATCATTACTATTATTACTAACAGCAACATTGTTATTATTAACAGCAACATTGTTATTATTAACAGCAACATTATTTTTAGTAACACTAACAATAGATTTATTAGTATCAACAATATTATTTATATTACCACTATTATCATTATTATTATTATGAACTACTTTATTAATACTCACTGAGGAGTTAGTTATAGAAGAAGCATTAGTTTTATTATTGCTATTATTTATATTATTATTAATTGTAACATTATTCTTATTAGTATAATTGTCCATATAAGTATAATTCGAAGTAGATTGATTTTGACTGTTTACTCTATTTGAAGAATTATTATTTATATTCGCTGAATTCTTATCAATAGAATGATCTACATTCGAATATATATTGTCTTTGTTTCTCATATATACATTTGACAATATATTTTTATTATCAGAATACTGGTCATTCATATTCATTTCATTCTGATTTGTATTTTTAATATTCTTATTCATAGTATTATTATACACAGAATTATTTGGTATTTCTGGATGATTCACTATAGACGAAACTTCTGGTTTTGATATATTTTCTGTATTTATATATGTATTATATGTATTACTAAACATAGGAGTACGTTGTTGACTATCTACTATAACAGGATCAGGTGCTAATTGTGTACGGATAACATCGTTATATAACGGCATAGAAGGGAATTTACGGCCGAATGGAATAGTATCTCGCCCAAGAGATAATTCACTGGCAGATAAAACAGAAGGATTTGATGACGCATTTATAGATGTTAATTGATTATGATCAGTTATAGATGATGAAGAAGGAGGTACTGATGCATAAGGAGAAGTATATATATTTGAATCTGTAAGAGGTTTTGATGGGAATATATTGCTATTATTCTTATTTATGTAATTCTCTGTATATTGAGAAGAAGTATTATTTGGAGAAGAATAAGAAGGTTGAATATGTTGTGGATTTGATATACCAGTAGTAACTGAAGGCATTATTGAAGAATTATTTACAAATATATTATTATTAGTATTATTATTATTATTATTATTATTATTATTATTATTATTATTATTATTATTATTATTCATATTATTATTATTATTATTATTATTCATATTATTATTATTCATATTATTCATATTATTATTATTAGTATTATTCATATTATTATTCATATTATTATTCATATTATTATTATTCATATTATTATTATAATAAGTAGATGAATTCTTCATTATAGAAGGAACAGAATTAATAGTTATATTATTTGAGAAAAGTGACATATCTTTTTTCATATTATATATTCCTTGTTGACTAGCATTATCATATCTTCTTAAAAATACATAATCATCATTTCCTCTATCTGCATATAAATCAAAATGATTATCATTTGGGTCATAAGAACAACAGAATTGTCGGCCATACATATAATAACTACGACAAACTACAGGCTTCTTTCCTTGTACATTCTCCATAATACACGTGTCAGCCGTACAAGTCTCCTTACTACACACGTGATTTGAACATAATTTCTCATTTTCAGTATGATCTATATAACAATCTATATATGATTTTTTATTAGTAACTATATAAATAAATTATTAAACCAAAAAAAACAGTATTAAAAAAAAATAACTATAAAAATTAATTATATATGGTATTATATTTATAATTAATATATAAACAAGCAAATACTATTATTGACTATATTTGATTCACAACGTGAAGTATTTGCCTGTAAATTAGAACATGATTGACACAATGTATCAGTAGATGGATTCATATAATTTGAATAAGGAGATTGTAATGATGTTGAATAATCTTGATTATTTATATTTTGATTATTTATATTTTGATTATTTATATTTTGATTATTTATATTTTGATTATTTATATTTTGATTATTTATATTTTGATTATTTATATTTTGATTATTTATATTTTGATTATTTATATTTTGATTATTTATATTTTGATTATTTGAAATGCCATAAACAGAAGATGAACCATATATAGAAGAAATAGGTTGAAAACATTGCTGTTGGTTGATATATTGAGTTTGAGAATATAAATTTTGATTATTTTGATTCATCATAATATTCTGATTTGTTCTGTTGTTCTGTATATATTGATTTGAAGAAGAATAATTTGGTATTGAATTCAAATTATTCATTTGAACATTCCATGATACACTCGAAGCACCCACATTGTGCTCTAAATAAATTAGACAAAATTAAACGAATAAGAAATATTCTTAAAAACAAAAGAAAAGAAAAATGAAAAAAAAACTATATGAATACGCTTATTTGCTTGTTCGCGAATGTTGTTTATATTCATTGCTTATTTTGATAACGTTTTTGAAATTGTTATAACTTTGAAACTAAAAACTAATTAGTATTAACAACTACATGTAACCAATAAAATACTTTTTAAATATAATTCTGATATCGACAACAAAAACAAGGGTAATAGAAGCTGAATTATCAATTAATAAAAAATAATTGAAATAGAATAAAAGAAATAGAAAAAAAAAATTTGTTAAAAAAACCCTGGTTATTTTTTGAAAATTCATTTTTTCTTACAAAAAAGTTTTCATTTATTTATAAAATCTATATTTCTCCTTGACAAAATGGTCAATATGTTTTTAATAATATATTTTAGATCTATTATTTCATCAAATTCATTTCAAATCATTTTCTACACATTATAAAATCATATATTGTAAGATAGTAGCTGATTATTAACATAAAATGTAATATACTATATATATATTTTTTTAAATATGGTTATAGAGATATTATAAATCGTGTCAAATAATTATTTACATAAATAAATGAATTAGGAAAAGTCATAATTTGTTTTTCTGTCCTAATTATATTCTTGACTTACAGTATTTCATACACAAAAAACATATAAGATATTATTCTTTTATTGTTGAATCATAAAAATGCATAATTATGCAAAATAAAAATAAATTAAAGAATTTCTTTCAAAAAAATATTTGAAATCTTATTTAATACTGTTAATTTTTATTTAAACAAAACTTAAGGTATAAAAATAAAGATTAATACATGTATAGATATTAAAGAAATAGGAGTATATAGAAAATAGGTTAGCAGAAAAATAAAACAATATTTTTCTAAAAAAAAATAATAAAAATAGATCATAGTAATCCATTATAAAAAAATAAAATCAATAAATATAAAGTTATTAAGTATTATATCATATAAAAAATGAAATAATATAAATAAAATATAAAAATAAATTTAAAAAATATATATATATATATATAAATTCTATAAAAATTTTAAAAACAAAAGTAATATTTTTATATGGTCATACCTGAAGATGCTTTAATACGAACTTGACCTTTATTTCTTTTAAGGAAATCTAATTTACCTTTTTTATTTAATAAATAATAGACGATAAAGAGTATGGTAACAATAATGACTCCAGCAAAAATAGCAATACCAATACTATTACTAGTAAAAGGAGCTTCATAAGAAATAGAGATTTCAGTACTAACACTTCCTTCAGTATTCGTAACAGTAATTGTATATATAGTAGTAGGATATACAGCAGCAGTCGTACCACTAATAACACCTGTAGTATTATGAATAGAGAGTCCTTTAGGAAGAGAAGGAGATATAGTAACATAATAATTTGCAGCCATAATTGTAGGAACAGGAGTAGTAAAAGCCTTTAATGTACTTACACGATATTTACGTTGAGAATAAATAATACCTACAGGTGCTTGAGGAACACAATTGAGGGTTTCTTCACCCCATTGGGCATTATCTTTACAATAACGAGAACGTATACCCTCATAATAATCAGGACAAGGCATATAACTATATTCACCAGGTACTTGAGAATCATAAATACCATCAGAAACACAATAAGATTTAAGAATAGTAGCATATAATTCAATTTCAGCAACTTCTAAGCCATCACGACATTTAGAACGACTCATATATAATCTATATGTATTATAACTAATATCATTATAGAAATTAAAAGTTTTTGTACCATTGACTGTATTATATTCACCAAAAGAAACATTCTTTTGCCAATATAAATAATCCCAATTTACTTCATCATTCGTACCTACTAACAAAAGATTATCAGGAAGACGAAGATCATTATCCCCACGAATAAATACTAATTTAGTAGCTACTTCTTTACGTTTATTATTATATTCCCATTGTATATAATGATCTGTACAATCAGAAATACCTACATATTTCGTAGTAACCATACCATCAAAAGCTCTATCTACTGTTTCTTTTACATATCCACCATCATATCCATCAACATTACTCTTTGGTATACCATCTACTATTAAATTCTTATTATCTAAATTAAGTATAAAAGAACCATCAAAAGAATATTCAGGAGAATTCTTAGGACTATGAATTTCAACAGCAAATATTACATAACCATTACGTGCATTAGCAAATTGAATATTACCACTAGAGAAAAGACGAGTAGGTTCTGTAAATACACCAGTAGGTAATGTTTTACCTGTGAAATATGAAGGTAAATGATACTTATAAATAAGTTTACTGTCTAAATAAACAGCAACACCTCCTTTTACAGTAACCATAAATTCATAAGAAACATATTGAGATAAATCAGGTAAATTAATAATATATCTATAATATTGAGTAATACCATGTAAATCATCAAAATGACCTGGAGTACCTACTGGCCAATCAGCATCATTATAATCATAGGTATTCCATAATGGAGAAGGAAGTAAATCAGAAGCATAATATCTCCATTGTCCGGCTCCAGGATATATTAAATATTCTGTAGTAAACTTAGTAGTACGTTTAAATTCACCTCTTAATAATGAACCATTACCTAATTCTGAATGATCACTTAAATAAATAGTATAACTACCACTACCCCAACCATCACCATTCATATCCTCTACAGTTAATGAATATATATCACCTACTTCACAATAACGTATAGTAAAAGAAGGAGTAAAAGCAGGGAATGATTTATATTCATCTATTACTTTATGTTCATCATTAACTAATGTAAATTTATTATTTGTATTATCTTCACTTAAACCAGTAAATTCTATATAGAAATAAACATTAGGATATTTACATTCAGTAATAGTCATTTTTAAAGTAGTTTTTACATCTCCTTTAGGACCTGTAGCACTAATAGTATATTGAAGAATAATAGATTCAGTAGGAGTACCATAAATAACACCACTACCTGTATCTAAATATACACCATTGGGTAATTGAGGCATAATACTAAAATTAGTATAATATTGAGAAGAAGGAGTAATAGTAGAAAGAGGAGTATTTACATAATCTATAATTTCTGTAGGTGTATATACTAAGTCAGGAATAACAAGTTTTGAATAATCATATAAATAATATTGTAATTCAGCTATAACTACTTGATTATTATCAGGATAAGCAACAGAAGCTTTCATGATAGCAAATTTAATTTGATTATAAGATTTATTTTGTTTATACATATAGAAACATTGACGTTGAGAACGTTCAGTCCAATAAATATCATGTTGTGAATCTAATAAATCCCAATTTTGATTATTATTACTACCAAATAATTGCCATTCTATAGGATCTGTAGCTGGACTTTCCCAACTATTCGCAACACAATAAGCATTAATAGTTTCTTGACGATAATTATTAAATGTACTCATAGCCCATTGAGGTGCAGGATGACTTGCATCTAAATAAGTAGCAAAACGACTATAATAATTCTGATCAAATAAACGATTTGCATTTGTATCACTAGAAACACTATTACTTTGTGTTCCAGTAACACCCCAAGTACGTGTAACTTTATCTGTTTCCGTTAATAAACGTAATGTACATTGGAAATCAACAACAGCAGAAGTAACAGTTTCACGAGATACTAGAGCAATAGCAAATAAATGTTGACCTATAGGTAGATTTTTAATTAATCCAGTATACACAAACCAAGAAGGTTCTTCAGTTGCTGCAACACCATTAATAGCTTGAGAAGTAGGTTTAATATCACCTTCAGGTAAATTCATACGATATACTTCAACTTCATTTAAATAAATAAGAACACCAGCACGTGCTTTTACTCTAAATTCAAATCCTTGAACATGATCACTAAATGTAACATTATAATGCATACGGAAATACCATACACCATTAGTAGCTAAAACATTTTGATTGATTGAATAATCATTAAAATCTTTTTCATCAAAATCTTTTTTCATCCAATTAGTACCTAAATCTTTTGTATTAAAATAACCTTTAGAAATATCAATATCTTCAAATTCAGTATTAAAAACAAAAGAATCTTGAGTCATTTTTAATAATCCACGACGAGCAATAGTATAAGGTATATTATATTCATAAGCACGTACATAAACAGCAGAACCGTGGGCCCAACCATAAGCATCTGTAGTAAGCATATTTAATAAATATACACCTCCAGGTAAACAGAATTGATAAGTCTGATTATAATATTCAGTAGTAGGAGTTGAATAACCAACAGCTTCTTTTACTAATTTCCCTTTAGGATTATATAATTGTATTATTTCTTCTGCACCATTGCCCCATTTACTATTACGTTTAATAATATCAAATCGCTTATTAGGAAGATCACAAGCTATAGAAAATATAGAGGTAATGTGTATTTTGATTAATTATATATATATATATATATTGATTACTTATAGAATAAATAGTGAAGCATATATTATAAAAATATAGAATAAATAATGGAATATATATATATATATATATATATATATACATGAGAAAGAGATAGTGAAAGTAGTAGTAGAGAAAGTGACAGAAGCAGAGTGAATAGCTTCAATAGTAATAACAGTAGAAGCCAGTGTATTATCAGCAACACCCGAAAATATACCTGTGTCATTATTAAATAAAATACCTATAAATATATATATATAGAATAAGATATATTATAATAATTATAAATATAGAATAAATTATATTATAATAATTATAAATATAGAATAAGATATACTATAATAGTTATACATATAGAATAAAATACATTATAATAATTATATATATAGAATAGGATATATTATAATAATTATATATATAGAATAAGATATATTATAATAATTATATATATATACCTTTAGGAAGATCACCACTATATCTAAAAGATCCAAATCCACTAGAAGAAGGAGCAATATGAATATTTTCCATTCCCACGGTAAAAGCATAAGTAAATAAAGGATAGGTTAATTCTACAGGAGCTATTTTATCTTCATCAACACCAAAACGTATTTCACCAATTTCTAATTCTCCAGAACGACTGGTTACTATATATATATATATATTATTACTATACTTTAATAATATATATAAATACAGAATTCAAATTTAATAGAATTGAAATGATATGTATTTGTATTAAGAGGGAATGTCTTGGATACACTAAAAGCATCAAAAGTAACATCTATATATATAGATATATAGATTAATAAATATATATATAGAATAATAATAAAACCAAAATAAATATATAGATATATATATAGAATTATAAATACATATATATATACCTGATTGAGAATCAATTAAATAATATTGACCTGTATTATGTAATCCCCAAACTCTCCAAGAAGTAGGATTATAAGCAGAACTATTATGTCCTATATATATATATATATATATTCATTGTTATTATATATAAATAGATAAACATACCATTAAAAATACGATAATAATTAATCCATTCATTTCTATAGAAAATATAATATATAAATATAATATATATAATAAATAAAATATATATATATAATGTATATAGAATAAATAGAATAAATCGAAAGCTTACCTATCATTATAGAAAGTGAATTCAGCAAAAGCGGGAAGAGAAGAAGCATACCACATGGTCATAATTTCAAAATCAAAAGCATTATCAATACCTTCTTCCTTCTTATCTTGTCCATGATCACTTGAGACACTACCTCCAGCTACACGATCTATATGCTCTATATATATATATATATATATATATATATATATATATATATATATATATATATATATATAATAAATAAAGCATAATATATATATATATATATATACTTCCATATATAGGAATAAAATAAGCATCAAAAATATCAGTAGTTTTAAATAATTGATTTTGAATATGAACCTAAAAATAGAGAATAATAATAATATATATAAATATATACTTCAATAGCCATAGTAATAATAGTAGAATTACGAATTTGATCTAAATTATAAGATGTACGTCTATATATATATTAATAATATATAAATATATATTAATAACATACTCTCTTAAAGTATAACTAGTTGTATCAATAGCAGTAGCAGGATCATTATTACCAGAATTCTCTCTAGAAATATAATTATTTTAGATATTATAATTATTTTAGATATTATAATCATGATAACAATAATAATGATTATAATAAATATAATAAATATAATAATAAAATAATAAACAAAATAAACATAATAATATACTTCATATTATGTTGAAATGATAATTTTCCATTTAAATAAATAGCAAATCCGGCAACAGCATTTACACCGAATTCTAAAAGAGGGAATTCTTCGATATATTCAGGTAATACTCCAGTATATCTGTAATAACGAGTAATAGTAGTATAATTTGAAAAAGATCCTTTACTAGCTCTTAACCAACGAACATCAGTATAAGTAGGAGACGTCCAATCAGAAGCAGAAACATCTTCATCAGTATATTTCCAAATAGAACCAAGGGGAATTGGAAGATTAGCTATATATATTAGTATTATTCTTATTATTCAAAAGTAACGAAATATATAAGAATTTATATTCCCTTTATTCTATAACTAATTATAAAGAGGATATAAAATAAAATATAATAAAATAAAAATAAAAATATATAAAAAATAAAAAAAAATATATAAAAAATAAAATAAAAATATATAAAAATAAAATAAAAATAAAAAAAAAATAAAATTATTACGATGGAATTCCCATTCTCTTCTTCTATAAGTAGTTAAAGTTCCTTGAAGAATAAGCACACCTTGAGGAGACTTAATCTGGAAATAAGAACGAGTAGCCCAACCATTATTAGCTCTAAAGAAAAAGAAATAATAGTCTAAATTTTAATTTTAAAAAAGCAAACAAAAATATATATATTCTATTGAAAACATAGAAATAATAAAACTAGTTCATTATATATACTTATCTAAAGCTACAAAGGTATGGAAAGCATTGGATAAACAAACTTCATAAAGAGCATATTGATGATCTTTATCAACTCCATTAGCAGAAAAAACAAGAGTTCCATTATCAGGAGAACCTCTGTAGATTTCCATGAATTCCTCAGCAGAGTCTTCTGCATAATATCTATGAATTTTCCAAAGTTGAGTATTATCAACACAAATCTTGTCGGCAACAACTATAGATAATAATCATCATATAGTAAGTAACATACCAAAAAGGATAAACAAAAATGTAAGCCAAAATCTCATTTTCCTTAACAACAAAATAATGAATCATAAATAGAGATGGGCAAAAGTAGCTACAAGTTTTGTGGCTACTTGTAGCTACTTTGTAGCTGAAAACAGCTACCCAAAGTAGCTACAAATTTTCATGATTTTTTCACGGGAGAAAAAAGTGGTTTTTTGGGGTATGATAGATATTATCTCACAAGTATGTTGCAGATATGATATAAAGAGGAATGTCTTTTAAATGTCATACGTAGCCTATTTGAAGTGAAAGAATCTAAAAAAATAAGTTAGTCTTAACGATATTCAGAATTACAATTGGTAAATCAGAACAACGTTGAATATTGATGATTTAATTGATGATATAAATGTAAATATTGTAGATAACCATAGTGATGTATATTAAATCCTAAAATAATATTTATAATAAATTGTTATTCTTTAATTACATGTCATTATAGTGAAATACCACCAAAAACATATCACAAAATGCTTAGATAACTACATTGAAACTATTAAGCCACTTTATATCATAAAATAATAAAACTTTCTATAATAAAAATATAATATTTCGTTATCGCATAGAATTTAATTATTTTTCTTGTTAAACGTGGTATTTAAAGCAAGTAGATTATTTATAGTATATTATTCTAAATATTAACATGGTAATGTCACAGTTTTGAAATCATAAAACAATTTTCCTGGTTGTGAGTACAATTACATGTAGATTATATAGAATAATATATTAACAAATTATTCAAATTATCTTTTTTGAACAAATAAATAAATGAATATACACAAGAACATCACTTTTAAGCAATAAGAACGATTAGAACGATGATCATAATGGAAATGAATATTTATTTAAAAAATAGCATCTTACTTTCAGTAATAGAAATTAAAAGACAATTTTTTAAATATACAAGACAAATTGAGATATTCTTTATACGAGAAATCACTAAATAAAATTACTACAAATGCATTTATTTTAATTATCTTACAATATACAAATATTATTCTGTTCTGTGACCTATGACTGCATTATTTTGAGTTACATCTGTTCTCTAAATGGAAAAGTGTTCCATTTAAGTGTCATTTGATAAGATTATATTTGTAGTTTATTATCTTTTTTCACATTAAAAGCCATTTATGATTAATAATGGTAGAATATGGTAGAGAATAAGTGAAACATAGGAAGTTATTCAAATTAACCATGCTTATAATCCTTTATTATATCTCTAACATTGGTAAGCACGAGTCTAATATAATAGTCATGATGTTTTAATTTATAATAGAATACTACTACAGTAAATGTTGACCAATTATTATGTCCAATTATCAAAATTTTATACTGGAAGTGTGAGAAATAATATAATGAATGTAAAAATATATTAAAACTATTTAAGAAATATGTCCTGGCTATTTAGAACAAGAATAAAAATTTTGCACATACTTTTTTAGAAAAAAGAAACTCCATGTACCTTGCCCATCTCTAATCATAAATATACAATTTCACTGTTTTTTTAAACCAAAAATATCAATGAAAATCTTTAAAAAAGTAGGTAAAAAAACAAAATTTCTATTTGGATAATGTGTTCCAGGAGGTCGAGCTCTTCTGTTTGATTTAATTGGTATGTTTTTAAGACTATCAAATCATATATAATTTATTTTAATTTTCAATATTTAGTATGTATATCATCTTATTGTTCAATATGCCTTTATTTCCTTGTATGAATCACTTTTCATTATCATATGTAACGGTTTATATATTTGTTCTAGTGTGAATCATTATCGAATTATTTGTTTTTCATATTTTTTTTTAATATTGTCATTCACAAAATATATTAATAATCAAATATCTATGTTAAGGAATACAAAAAATGTTTTTTCATTATACAAATCATCGATGAATTAGTATAATTGCCTTAAAGTATCATTATTAACAGCGATATTTATCCTCATCATAATATATATTCTTCCAATATATTTTTTTTAGATGTGATATAATTAGATTTCTAGAAAACAAACTACTAATTCTTTGAAAAAAAATACAAAAAAAACCAGCAACAAATACTTTATAGTGATCTATCATATATTTCATTCTTGTTGCATTAAATAATGATAAAATAAAGAAGAACAACAACAAGATATAAACACTAATAACCATAGAAGTAAGATAAATGTAGTAGAACTACAATTTGAGTACACTAGAGAAAATAATAAGAGAAACAAACATAAATAATGACAAAAAATAATGATATTTAAAAAGGGATTATGTTGAATAAGCAATCAAAATTATTCTCTAAGTAACATATATTGTCGTTTGCGATCTGTTCTACGTTTAAATACACAATATGTGAAAATAACAGAAGATATGAATGTCGAAACCTAAAGAACAAACAGTATATAGATTCAATTGATAATAATAAACATATATAATAATAAAAATATGGAATATCATATAAAAAAAAAATACAAGCATAGAAAGAATAGTGAATGAATGGAAATCATCTTCTTCAGGATGGCAAGAAAAATACTATAGATCAAACAAAAAAATAAATAAGAATCTTGAATCTGACATATACTTTTTGTATGTTTACAGATGAAGAATCGTCACTATCTAAACTTCTATATAAATAGATATTATATTTAGTAATACTGAATATACATACTCTTTGCAATTATATAATTTCTTCCATCCAGTTTCTTTGCAAAAATCATATTCAATTTGATTCTCAGGACACTTCTCACAACTTTGAATTCCAATACAGTTTTTATGAACAGTATCTGCTGCACATAATCCGCATAGTGCTATCAATAATAAAATATAAAAACTATTCATAAACAGAATGTATATCAAGAATAATAATAGATGTTATATTTTTTTTTATCTGAAAAACAGAAAAGTTATCTCTGAAAAAACCGCCAGAATTGGCATTTTCCCGTGATTGTGTTCGAGAAACTGAATTAGCTAGATTCAGAAAAAGTATATGAATTCTATACAAGAAGTGAAAGAGTAAGATCATGTTTATATATATAATTCAGACTCTATTCAACAAGACTATTCCTATATTTCAATTTCTTGAAAATTATAAATTTTGGGGTGGAATATCACTTGTTACCTTTATTTCAAGTTTATTGACCTGCTCCTATGTGAAAAAGAACATCAAAATTCCAAAAATGTCTTGGCTTGAAATGCTTCTTCTTTGTTTTGTTCATCAATATGGTATATATATTAGTTTTCATTTATTATTATATTAAATTGTTTACTGATATTTTTGTTTTATTATTTTCTATATGTTTTCTTTGTTTTGTTTAGGTGGGAGTATGTTGTCTTCTCTTGTCTTAGGTAATCCTATTCATGTTCTTAAGCATGATATACTTATTTTAACATTTATTTTTGCATGGTATAGTTAATTATTTAATATATTTATATTCGAATAATATAGGTTTTTATGTTTTATATTTCCCTTCGATATTATGTATAGATTTCTTGTTGTAAAAATTATTCGTGTATGTAGATGTTTTATTTATTTATTAATTTATTTATTTTTATTAATTAATTAATTTATTTATTAATTAATTAATTTATTTATTTATTTATTTATTTATTTAGTCTTTTTATCTATATATTTATTTAATCTTTTTTTTATATACTACAAATAATCACATTTTCTTAATGTATATACTATAGAAATCATTACGTGTATTAGAGTTTGTTTATATGTCGAAATATATGTGTGACCATGCAATGGATATTGTTATTGATTCATCAAATCATGATTCTGGTTATTTTATGATTCTTACTGTGGGTACTTTAGCGGGTATAATTATATTTGTTATAGAATTATATTTATTATAGACTTATGTTTATTATATAATAATATATGTTATTTATTTATTTATTTATTTTATAATAATATATAATAATAATAATAATAATAAGTATAATAAGTATAATAATAAGTATAATAATAATATATTACAATAGGATGTGGAGGTTCACTTCTTGTTGAACAATTTCAATTATTAAGAGATAAGAATCATATAGATCTTAGTTATAGAGGACTCTCTCATCCTTCCTTGTATATATATATATACATATATTCATCTATATATATATTTATATAATAATATGAACTCTATATATATATATATATAGTGTAATGCGACGTTCCTTCTTTGGTTCCTTTCTTTATATGTGTTTACGTAATCCATTCAATTTATCCATATTACAAAATAATCTCTCTCATGTATATCTTTTTTTTTTATTTCTATTCATATATATAATAATATATAATAATATATAATAATATATAATAATATATAATAATATATAATAATATATAATATAATAATTTTAATTTTTCTATAGGAAGAATGCAAATATATACTTTTCTTATTCTTTACATTCACCTATATACTATACATCTATCATTTTGTATATATATCTATTATATATTAAATATATATATATATATATATCTACACAAAAAATATACTTCTCTATATAGGATGTATTTAATATAATTTCATGGGTATTTCACAAGGTCACCTTTATTCCCACGGATATTACTACTTGGGTATTCCGTTGGTCTACACTTCCTCAAGAACAAGCAGAAGATAGTGGATATATTAGTGAAGAAATGGAAAATAAAAAAGAAGACTAAATATTATTATTCTAATATTTATATTATATAGTTAATATATATTATTATTAATCAAAAATCATTACTCTATATAGTTTTTTTATTAGTAAAATTTATAGGAATAGGAGACCTTTTTAAAAAGATAATTCAATTCTTAAAACAGAACTGTTTTTCATATTAGCAAGCTTTTTTTAAACATATTTATCACCTTTTAGCCTTTTATTTATTCTAATAAATTGTTTTACAAAAAGAATGCAACTATTTTATTATTTTTTCGTTAATAATGTTCATTTCAACTGATCCTCATATTCTACTATTGATAAATTGTCACTTCAGTTTTAAAAAAATTATCCTATTATTTATTAATTATCATTTCAATACTTTTTTACCTTTATTATGAACAATAATACTTTTTCTTAAAATCATTGCAACAAAAATACTCCTAGGATTTCTCATACACTCCACTTGTTTCAGCCATTATTTTAAGCAATGTTGTTACTTCTAATTAGCATATTTCTATAATTACGATGACTCATGAACTTCTTAAAACTATCCAAAGTGTCAAATAATGTAACAAATACCCAACCTTTCAAAAAAAGAAGCAAAAAATAAGGAAATGAAATAATGGCAATAACTAAAAAGAGAATAATACTTAAAAAAAATAGAAAAGTATCTCCTTTTATTAACGGTTACATCTGTGTGTCAGAAACGTTTTCCAGTGAAAACATTGAAAATACACTTCAACTATATAAAGTTCCCAGAGTTCTAATGTTTTTTAGAAGATTTCCCCTATTATTTGTGGAATAAAAATGGATATTTCTTTAGAGGAATACAGCGACTTCCAGAAAAGGGCTAAAAAGGCGAGGAGTTGTCAGCTTTGATGAAAGTCGACTTGTCATTTTGACGAAAAACATGGAAATGGAGGACGATATATGCGTATTTTTAAATTTTCATATACCTGAACTACTAGAAGAAACCAATAAAGATTAATGATAACTTTACGATCTATTCCTAATATTGATACTATGGAACAAGGAAGTGCAGAAATTATCTACAATATTCCTCAATTAGATGACAACAAGAAATATAAAGAAAGAGACCCTTATGGCATCGCTTTTATGCTTCCTTATGTCGTTCTCATTCTTATTTTGACTGGAATTGCTCAATATTTATATCCTACTTTTTGGTTATTAACTGTTTCGTTAGCTTTATGTGCATTCGGTCTTTGTACATCTTTTTGGCTATATAAGTATATTATGAATAAACCTTGTGGTACTATCGAAATGCAAAATGTTTCTGAACCTATTCGTGAAGGTGCTAAACGTATATATATTATGTTTATCATTTTTTTTTAATAAACAATGTTATTCTAATTTTTTTTAAGATTTTTAATAGCTTATATTATTGTCTTTTATATAGGTTATTTGTTAGTACAATATCGTACAATTGGTATATGTTGTTTCTTTATTGGTATTTGTGTATATTTATCATATTATTTGGTTGCATCTCCTTCTGAACCCAAAGGTATTGATATTCTCGGAAATACGACACTCGCTAATATATCCATAATCGGATTCATATTTGTATGCTTATTATTATATTTATGTTTATGTTTATGTTTATTATTGTTATTATTATTATTATTATTATTATTAACCAAATTATTATTATTATTATTATTATTATTATTATTATTATTATTATTATTATTATTAACCAAATTATTATTATTATTATTATTATTATTATTATTATTATTATTATTATTATTATTATTATTATTATTATATAAAGGGTGTATTAAGTAGCGGTGCATGTGGATTTATATCTATGTATATTGCTTCTTTAACAAATGTAAGAGTTACTCATGCTGCTGTGTATATTTATATATTATTATTATATTGTATATCATTTTCAAAATCATTCTAATAACATAACTACATATATAAATAACATATGAATATAGTTATTCCATTCAAGAGCCATTCCTAGTATGTTTTAGAGGCGGCGCATTTAGTGCACTTCTATTAGTATCTCTTTGCATGTTATCTTCCTCTCTTCTCTTTATTATTATGTATCTCTGTTATGTTCGACCGGGGATTATCTCTATATTGGACCTTCCTCTTCTTTTCAGCGGCTACTCCTTCGGTTGCTCTTGTGTTGCTCTATTTATGCAGTTAGGAGGAGGTATATATACGAAAGGAGCAGATGTTGGAGCAGATATGTGTGGTAAAGTATATATAAGGGATTATTCTATTTATTCTACTTTATTTATCATATTAATGTACTATTTTTATTCTCTATATCCTAATATTATTATTATTATTATTATTATTATTATTATTATTATTATATTATTATTATTATTATTATTATATATATATATATATATATATATATATATATAGATTGAAATGAATATTCCTGAAGATGATCCAAGAAATCCCGCGGTTATTGCTGATTTAGTAGGGGATATGGTTGGAGATTGTGTGGGTAGTTGTGCAGGTATTTATTATTATATATATTATTATATTATTATTATATATAATAATTATTATATTATATTACTATATAGATATATATGAGTCTATTTCTGCAGAAGTATGTAGTAGTATGATTTTAGGAGCAGAATTCATTAAAGAAATAAAAGTAGGAAATCCTTTAGATTTCGTGTTATTCCCATTATTTATTCATTCAATGGATATATTTATTTCTTATATTTCTATACAATATACCTCTTATTGTATATATAATTCAAATGAAAGCAACTTCCCCATGACTCTTATGAAGAGAGGTTACTTCTTATCTGTATTAGAATCCTTATTTGTTTTCTTCATTACTACAAAATATATACTTCACAGTCCTGTTTTCTTCCTATCTGCTGTTATTGGTATATCTGTTTGTATGATATATTATTTCTCTGTTATTTATTATACTGATTATACATACCCCCCTGTACGAAAGATTGCCTCTGCCGCTACGCAGGGACATGCGACCACGATAATCACGGGACTTGCCACTGGCTGTAAATCCACCGTATTCCCTACTATTTCAGCTGCTGTAGCCATGCTACTTAGTTATATATCCTTCTTATTCTATTTATTCATATATTATATATTTATTATATATTATTTCTATATATTGTTTATTTATTAATATATATTCTATATATTTTCTATTATTCTATATATATAATATATAATTTCATTTTCATTTTCCTTCATTCGTTATACTATGTTGGTTTATATCCCTATCGTTCTGTAAGTACATCGGATATTGCAGGTACTTACTCTATTTCTATTGCTACTATGGCACTTCTCTCTACTACCGGGTATATACTGACTATGAATAACTTTGGACCTATTGCCGATAACTCTGGAGGTATCTCGGAAATGAGTGGACAAGAAGGAATTGTACGAAATCGTACGGATAAATTAGATGCCGCAGGAAATACTACGAAAGCAGCTACATATCTATTTTTATCTTATTATTATATATTTTATATTATTTATGATATATTATTATTTTTTCCATTTTTTAATTTATATTTCTTAATTCAATTTACTTCTGGTTATTCTCTTGCTTCAGCCACACTTGCTTGTTATTTATTATTCACTACAAATATCGAACGATTCTCTTCACTTGTATATATATATATATATATATATATATATATATATATATAATTCTTATACTAAATACTCTATATAATTCAACTATGTATATACTAAGATATTTCTTCTTTCTAGTTACCTACTCCTATAAATAATATATCTCTCTCTAAATTAGAAGTAATAGCTGCAGGAATGATAGGGGTTACTCTATTATATTACTTTGTAGGACTTGCCATTGATGCCGTTGGTATAACTGCTAGTCAAGTCGTTAATGAAGTACGTTATCAATTCAGAACTAAGAGTGGTATTTTAGCTGGAACTGAAAAACCAGATTATGAGAAATGTGTTGAAATCTGTACAAAGAGTGCTTTAAAGCAAATGGTATACCCAACGATTATTGTCATTTTATCACCATTATTTATTGGGTTTATATTCAAGTTTATTGGTATATATAAAGGAGATCCAAATCTTGCCGCTGAAGTAATGTGTGGATTCTTAATGATTACTATTATAGCCGGTATTTTATTTGCCATGTTTTTAGATAATTCTGGTGGTGCATGGGTATATATATATAATACATACAATATATATATAATATAATATAATACATACAATATATATAATACACTATATATAAAGGATAATGCTAAGAAATATATTGAAACGGGTGAATTAGGAGGGAAACAAAGTGACGCACATAAAGCAAGTGTTACTGGAGATACTGTGGGGGATCCCCTCAAAGATACGGCAGGACCCTCGATTCATGTTGTTATTAAATCTATTTCAACATGTATTACTGTTTTTGGACCATTATTCATTTAAACTAAAAATATATATATATCTATTTTTTATTTTTTTTTCTTCCTTTTTAAAAACATTGTATCATTTCATAATATATATATATATTATTATTAGCCTTCATTTCTTTGTTTAGAATTATCGTTCCTTGTTCATTTATATATTTAAAATTATATACTATATTTTTGTTTTCTTTTCAATATATTATCTTTCTTATATACATAACTATATTTAATTTATAAAAAAAAAATAACAAAAAGCAAATTATCGACTGAAGCAAAAATTAAAATACATTATTTCAAGTTATATATAATAGAATATATAGAACTATCGAATAATAATAGAAAAAGAAGAAAAAGTAATAAATGTACAAAAAGAGAGCACAATAAAAATATAACAAGGCAAGTATATAAAAAAAACGATAGGAGCATATATATAACGAAGAGATATACTTATACTAAAAAAAAAGAATCAAGTCTGTTATGAACCTGATAATTCTTTATATATATATAATATTGTTTACTTGGTAACTTCATGAATGGCTTTAGCAATATATTCGACATTATGTGTATTAATACCACTAAGAGAAGCTCTACCCGTAGGTACCATATATACAGAGTACTGAGTTGCAAGAGCTTCGACTTGTTCGGGAGTAAGACCCGTGAAGCTAAACATACCAATTTGACGAGTAATATGAGACCAATCCTTAGTACTACCACACTATATATTATTATGTTTATTATGTTTATTATTATTATGTTTATTATTATTATTATGTTTATTATTATTATTATTATTATATAAATAAATAATTACTTTCTTAAGATTATCAACAAGTAAATATCTCATATCACGAATTCTCTTGGATACTTCTTTACATTCCTTTTCCCATTGATGATATAATTTAGGATCATTAAGAATTTCAGTAACAATTCTAGCACCATATATGGGAGGAAGTGACCATAAGGAACGAGTAGCGCTCTTTAATTGAGCTAAACAGGCTTGTTTCTCTTGCTCATTAGCACAAACAACAGCAGACATACCAGCTCTTTCACCATATAAACCAAAGTTCTTTGAAAATGATAAAGTTAAAGCTATATTATGGCCATCTTTTATAAACTATATATATATTAATTAATATTCATTATTATAATATAATAATAATATATAATTATATTGAATTCTATACATATATATAAAAAGAAAATAATCAATAAATAAATAAATAAATATATATATATATACTTTACGAATGGCATAAGCATCATTCGCGACATCTCCACTAGCAAACCCAAGGTAAGCAGCATCAAAGAGAACAGGTCTCTTATATTGTTTACATGCCTGAGAAATACTATCCCATTGCTCATGAGTAGGATCAACACCTATTTATATATATATAAGGTATAATTTATAATATTTTCTATTAAAATATATAATAATAATAATAATAATAATAATAATAATAATAATAATAATAATAATAATAATAATAATAATAATAATAATAATAATAATAATAATACAATATATATATACCAGAAGGATTATGAGCACAAGCATGGAAGAAGAAGCCAGATCCTTCAGGAGCAGTTCGAATAGAACTCATAATAGCATCAAAATTAAGAGTAACACGATCGGGCATTAAATAGGTATAACGATCTGTTTTACAACCACTCTTTTCAAAGAAAGCAAAATGAGTATCCCAAGTAGGATTAGGGAAATATAATTTCTTTATACATTGAGATTCACCAAAGAATTGACCAAATAACTTTAAAGAACCAGAACCTGATATACCCTATATATATAGAAATAATTAATAATAAAAAATAAACAATAATTAATAATAAAAAATAAACAATAATTAATAATAAAAAATAAACAATAATTAATAATAAAAAATAAACAATAATTAATAATAATAATAAAAAACAATTAATAATAAATAAATAGCAAATATACTTGACAAAGAGCAATTCTATTTTCTTTAAGAGGAACACAGTCTTCACCAAAAGCAAATTTAGAAGCAGCAGTAAGGAATTCAGGAACACCATTAAGAGGAGGATATTCATGGTCTTTCTTACAGCAAAGTCTCTTTTCAGCTTCTCTAACTGATTGGAAAACATAAGGCTAAATAAATTAATGTTTAAATATAAAGCAAAAGCAAAAAAAAAACAATTATATAAAAATATTGATTAAAATTTATAATAAAATATTTATATATATTATAAAAAAAAACATACTTTGCCTTCACCATCACGATAAGCACCAATACCTAATCCAACTTTATTAGGATTGGTATCTTTAGCTAATCTTTCTTGAACGCGGAAAATAGGATCAGGAGTAGGAATAACAACGCTTTCCCAAGGAGAATTAACAAAGAATCTAGCAAAGTTTCTTGTAATACGAAGAGTTGCACCTAAAAAAGTTTAAAAGTCATTAAGAATGAAGTAGAGATACGAGTAGTAAGCATATTGTAAAGAGAAGGTCAAAGAGTGTTATTTAAGAGTCTATGATATTTGTATATATAATCTAATATAAAAAAGTTCCCCTTTTCTATTAGAAAAAAGGGAAGAATGAATGATTATTAGCCATGTTGTTTACCTTAGGAAATAAAAAGAATATATAAAGTATATTATTTTTAGGAGTGTCCTATTTATAAAAAAAATATAGATATCTTCTAAGTATATGAAGACTACTTAAGGTAGCATAATTTAGGAAATGCCCTTGTTATTAAAAACAAGAGATGAGTAAGAAACCGAATGATTGGTCATCGAATAAATCCCAATAGTTTCTCTATTTGTTGATGAACTAGATTTAATGATTGGAGGAACTACAGTTTCTCTTTTATAGGAAAGGCTAAATGACTGGATAATCGGACAGAGACATCTTTTCCATGAATAATTCATATTCACGATTATAAGAATAAGTTATTTAGATAATTTAGTTTTATTATTTACTCTTGAGATATGAATCTAAATAAAGATTGGATATGCTGATCTAGATGCTTATTAGTTAGTACACTTCATGATTAATTGTTTTTCTTGTAGATATCCGTCAAAACACAATTTGGCCAGTTTATATTGTATTCGTTTTATATGATTAGCAAGTATATGCACTCTGTACTAATAGTATCCTGTTCGTATAATTTCAATGAGCAAATAAACTCTTTTTTTTTTGTCATTAGTATTAATGAAGAGTATCAACGATATAAAACCAAAATAAATAAAACTTATAGAATAAGACAAATTATAAGGAATAATGTTCAGATATTGAAAGAATGATTTTGAAACAAATTAAGAAAAACTAATACTATTTAAAAAAAAGAATTTTCGTGTTAATCAATTCACTAGACTTGGATCAAATTCATCACAAACACCTGTCTCTTGGATTTTTACTAAACATACAATATAGAATAACAATAGATAGAAATAATAATAATAATAATAATAATAATAATAATAATAATAATAATAATAATAATAATAATAATAATAATAATAATAATAATAATAATAATAATAATAATAATAATATACATAATTCAGAAGATGGAGTACTTGTGTTCGTAGAAGTATGTGTATTGCGAACAATGCTTCTACGATACGTATATCCAATAATATCACGTTCATGCTTATGATCACTCTTCTCTATAAGAAATTATTAAAGTAAAAAAGAAATAGAAGAAGACGAGAAGGAATATATATATATATAGAATGATAAAAGTATCTATTCTAATTAAAAGTAATTTTCAAAAAAAAAAAATCATTCATTTATATATATACTAAGAATGGGTTGTTCCGTGAATTCATCAAAGTTCGTTGCATACTGACGCACATACTGACGATACATGGGATCATCCGATGGGAGGGTTTGCAACTTTTGAAGCAAAACACCCAAATACCTATATGTATATTTATTATTATGTTTATTATTATGTTTATTATTATATTTATTATTATTATGTTTCTATTTTATTATTAAGATTACATTATTAAAAGAAAAATATTCAATAAAATATTATATATATATATATATATATATATATATATACGATGCATTTCTTGGTTGATAAGGAGGTGTCACTTTCCAGATATTATCCCAATCAACTCCTCTATATATATATATATATATATATATATATATATATATATATATATATATATATATATATATATACTTGAGCCATGGATGTGCCATAATTTCTTCCACTCCTTTTCGTCCCATTCGTATGTCTGCTTCACATACTAATTTATTAATAAAATCAAGGCAAAGTGGACTACAAATACGTCTCATATTATCAGGAAATATGAAATATTGGCGCCAACGACGAATCTTTCTGCATGTACCGACAGCATCATCAGCATAGAAAGGAGGGTAACCTGCTAACATCTCAAACATAATCACACCTAAAGACCACCAATCACACTATATATATATACAATCATTTAATTATATAATTATAAAAATTAAATATATAGTATCTTCTATTATATAACTTTATAAATATAATATATATATATCAAGTATATTTAAAGACTAATATATAGATATATATACTTCTTTTCCATATCCTTTATTAGATAATACTTCTGGAGCAATATAATCAGGTGTTCCTACTGCGCTATAAGCTAATTCTCTATTTCTATGCGTACATATAGTATTCACTTTTACTTCTCCTATATATATATATATATATATATATATATATATTAAATAGTATAATGAAAGATATTGATCTCTTGAGTATATATATAAATAAAGAATAATGAGTATATATGTATACATATGAATATATAATGAACACTTATATATATATACCTTGGGAATCATCAGTAGTATACATAGATGTATTAGGAATATAATCTTTAGAGAGTTTCTTTGATAAACCCATATCAGTTAACTTAATATGACCGTCATAAGTAATCAAGAAATTATCAGGTTTGAGATCTCTATAGACATAATTATTTACAATATAGTATATACAATATTAAATATACAATATTATATATATACAATATTATAAATAAAAAATATAATAAAAAAAAAAAAAATATTAAAAAAATAATATATAATATATATAGAATATAAAATATAAATAAATAAAAATTTAATATATATAATAAAAAAATAAAAGAAAAATAAAAAATATATATGTATTATTAAATAAAAACAATAAATACATAATATCTATTATATATTTATATAAATATAGTATATAATACTCTATACCTATGAATATATCCTTGTTTATGAATACTACTAATTCCTAAGATCATTTCACATATAAAGAATTTAGTAGCTTCCTCGGTAAATATATTTTCTCGAATTAAAAGTCCCATCAGATCACCACCAGCACAAAACTCCATTATCATATATAAATAATCTGCATCCTATATATATATATATTAGTATGATAATAATATTCATATAATTTTATAGAATACTATAATAATCACTATTATTTTCATAGAATAATAATAATAAAGAATATAATAAATTTAATAATAAAAATAATAATAAAAATATAATAATAATAAAGAATATAATAAATTTAATAATAAAAATAATAATAAAAAAATAATAATAATATAAAACAATAATATAATAATAATAATTTATAATATACTTGGAATGAATAATATAGAGTCACTACATATCGTGCATCAGTGAGCGTCATTACATCCCTCTCATTCTTTAAACGGTCAATTTAATATATATAATGATTAATAATAACAAAAAGAAGAATCATTTCAATAATAAAACAAATAAACGATCTATCTATCACAATCACTAATAATTTTCACAATACATACTTGTTCCTTATCACCAATTTGATCTTTTAACATTAACTTCATAGCAAAAATTTCTCCTGTTTTGATATATCGAACCAGACGAACTTCACCAAAAGCACCTCGACCGACAACACATAAACTTTTGAAATCCTCTAAAGACATCTTCTTACGTACATCTCTTAATAAATCAGTCTGCTCTTCCTTATAATGTTGTAACTCTTCTTGAATCTGTTCCTGAGACATACTAGACTGTTGAATCTTCTTCTGAAGCTCAATTTGTCTTTTCTGCATCAACTCACGATAATCAGTTTTGTTACTTATATACTGTTTGGCTTCTAACGCACGTTTACGGGCAGCCTCAATGACACTACTTGGAATTTGTTCAGACATCTCTGTTTAGTTTCTCTATGAATTCTAAAGTGATACAAAGAATTATCTACAACAAAACAAAGACCAAACAGTCTAGATATCCAAAAAGATAAATTTCACTTTTTTTCTTAGTTTCTTTTTACAGAAATCCACGTGATATTTCCAGAAAACAATTGTCAATTATTTGTATTTAGCTTCATATATATCATTAATGTAGACCTATTTTCTATCAAATACTATTCAGATCAATTCGAATACAAAAATAATGATGATTTATGATGATAAAAAAGAAATAATTAAAAAAAATGGTGTTTTTTGTATCATCAGCCAACACTTTTCATTAAATTACATATCAGTAAGTATTCTACTGAGTATTTCTTACAACTCTAGTATAGCTATTCATCAATAAACCGATTAATTGTTAACTGAATCAACTATACATAAGAATCTCATTCACAATAATGTATAAATAGTATACTACATAGAACTGGATACGTCAATTCTAATGAATTTTCAATGAATATATATGTGATTAATTGAGCATATAACCTTATTGTATTTTAGCTTTAGAACAATAAACATGCAAATCAGAATATAATCAGAGATACAAGAAAAGCATTTTGGATATAAAATGATGGCAGTTTAAAAGTAACCCAAAGGATCAACAATGTGATATAGTTGAATCTAGGATCTAAAATTAATTTATATAGTTCTTCATTCTTTATTCTTTTCATCAAAGTAAAATATAGTATATGAAGTTCATCTTTGACTTTATCTTTAAGAAGATTTCACGAATAATACTACTTTATAATTACTGAGTTCTAATTATGAAATTCATTCAATAAGTTATTGGTTCATTTTCTGTGATACATTTACTAAAAATACTTCAGTTCACACAATATAGAATAAAAAAGCAAAAACAAGGAGAAATCAAATGATCTTTCCTTTCATTGGATAATACCATCAAGAGCCAATAAAATCGTGTAAAATCAGTAAATGGTCGTGTTTATCGAAAATAACCGCGAGAATCTCGTTTTTCAATGACGCTTCTGGTGAAATGAAAACCAAACGCCAAAACTTGAATATTTATGGCAACTGTGTATATTTCCTTTTTTACATTATTTAGTTGATTTCTAAACATAGAGAATGAGAAACGTCACTGTTGCTGCTACTCAATTTGCATGCACGTATATTACTTATTCCTTTCATTTTATATATCCGTTTTAGTGCTTCCTGGGAAGAGAATGTTGCTAAAGCTGAAAAGTTAGTAAGAGAAGCTGCCGCTAAAGGAGCTCAAATTATTCTTTTACAAGAATTATTCTCTGGCTATTATTTCTGTCAAGAACAAAAGCAAGAATATTTCAGTCTTGCTGAACCTTTTGCTAGCAGCAAACTCATTGCTCACTTTCAAAAAGTAGCTAAGGAACTCAACGTTGTCCTTCCTATTAGTTTCTTTGAAAAGGCTAATTGTGCTTATTACAACTCTATTGCTATTGTTGATGCTGATGGTTCTGTATTAGGTCTTTATCGTAAATCTCATATTCCTGATGGTCCTGGTTATCAAGAGAAGTTTTATTTCAATCCAGGTGATACTGGTTTCAAAGTATGGGATACTAAATATGCTAAGATTGGTGTAGCTATTTGCTGGGATCAATGGTTCCCTGAAGCCGCTAGAATTATGGCCTTAAAGGGTGCTGAAATATTATGTATATTATTAGGTTTATTTTTTTTATTATTATGTTTATTTTTATTATTTTTATTTTTATTATTTTTATTTATTCTTATTATGTATATAGTTTACCCTACTGCTATTGGTTCTGAGCCTCAAGACGCATCTCTTGATTCCCATGGCCATTGGAGAAGAGTCATGTGCGGTCATGCTGGTGCTAATTATATTCCTCTCGTTGCCTCTAACCGTGTTGGTAAAGAAGTCTATGAACATTCTTTTATTAAGTTTTATGGTACTTCCTTCATTTGTGATCCTACAGGTGATGTTAAAACTGATGCTCAAGATGAAGATAATATCGTTTTAACTCAAACTTTTGATCTTGATTCCATCAACGCCGCTCGTTCTTCTTGGGGACAATTCAGATATATGTTTATTATAATATTATATTATTTTAGTTTTTATTTATTTTAATATGTTTTTATATTATATTATTTTATATTATATTATTTTAGTTTTTATTTATTTTAATATTATTTTATATTATATTTATTATTATATGATTTTATATTATATTATATTATATTATATTATATACAGAGATAGACGTCCTCAACTTTATAAACCTCTTCTTACCCTCGATGGTCAAACTTATACTAAAGAAGAATATTAAGTTATCTCTATGTTAATTTTTGTAATATTATTTATTATAGATCTTTGTGATTCTTGATGTTTTGTTAATCATGTCAATTTTTTTTTTAATATTCATTTTTATTTTACATGAGAATGAAAACATATATTTCATAAGAATAATAAATGGATGAATCATTGTTCTATATGGTTATAGAATACTAAGAAACAAAACAATATAGAAAAAACACATAAGAGAAGTATGATTATTCATTGGGAGAAACTGTATAGACATCTAAAGAAGGAGAAACAATAATACGATGTGTCAGATGTCCAAGCATATTCATATTATGAGTTGTGTCGTTCACATAGGCTACCTATAGAAATGATTTTATAGAGATCAAAAAGATGATGATAAAAATGATGAAATGAATTATTATTATTATCATATATATATATATTTTAAAGATATATAATAAGCCTATAATTTATAATATCTATATGTTTATTTTTAATGTATATAAATAAATATATATACATCTTCAACATATTTCATAGGTATACCCACACCTAATTCGAATTCAACGTCGTTAATAGATAATGTGACGCGTCCACTCTGATGAATACGCATTTTTCCAATTTTACCATCATCAATACCAATCAAATTATTATGTACATAATCAAATGCTATATATATATTATATTATATTATATTATATTATATTATATTATATTATATTATATTATATTATATATATACGTTCAGCTTTAGTTGCTCCTTTAGGAATATTTGGAAATCCTTGTGCATATTCTATATATATATATATATATATATATATAATCTAAAAAAAAAGGTGGACTTATATATATATATATAATATTATATATATAATATTATATATATATACCTGGATAATTCTTATATATAGGAAGATACGAAGGAAATGAAAATAACATCATTTCATCTTCAACAACCTATATATACATAATATATATTTTATTATATATATAAAATAACATATAATATAAATATATAATATAATATAAATATATAATATAATACATAATATATATAATATAATATACAACATTTATGCCATAATATAATATACATAAAAATTAATATATAATATACATGAATATAGACAATTTATATATAATACATATATATACTTCTTCTAATAATTCAGCACTTGGAGGTGGAGAGAATTCATCTTCTTCTTTCCAATTAATACTGCTATATACATAAGGAAGACGCATAGCGCCATTATTAGACTCGGGTAACTATATATATATATATATATAATATATATGTTGAGTAGAAAAATAATAATTTACAAACCATAAATAATTAATATCATTAGTGTATATATATATATAACATTATTAATACAAGAATATTATTGTTATATATAACAATAATATAACCTACTTCAACATCTTCATCATTTTCCTCTTGTTCCATAATTACCTCGTGAGTTTTGGCTCGTTCTGTTATACCTTGACTATATACATATATATACATATATAACTCAACTAATTAGAATATATTTATAATAATATAATATATAAAATATACTCTAATAGCATAGCCCTTCTTGCTCCCTCGGCGTCATTCAGACGCACACGCTCATGACGGAATGTACCTGTAGCGAAGAAAGAAGCCTAAAGAAGAAAATATACATAATTAATATATAAAGAATAAACATTTAAAAAAAAATTATAACTATTTCTATTTCATTCAAAATATATAAATATTAATATTTGTTTTTATTTATGTATCTATTTACACCAGAAGAAGCTAAACCACGAGGCATAGGAGGACGATCTGTTTTTTCAAATTTCTTTTTATCTCCAAATCTCTCTTTCTTTTCATATTTTTCTACTTTATATTTTTTCTGTGAGTCCTTATCAGCTGTTTGAGAAGCTACAGGAGCTTCTGTTGCACTTGGAATAGGTGATCTTGCTTTCGGCTTAAATCTAGGCTTTTTTACTCCACCCAAAGTAACTTGTTTATCATGGGTTACAGGTGCCACTTTTGAATTTGGTTCCAGTCTATATGAAGAAAAAGATATCCCAGAACTTATACCATTTGACGATGGCTTTTCTGATTTTATTTCTGATTTATTCTCCTCAGACATTCTAAGCTAGTTTTATCTCGATATGTATCATAATCTTACGTATTAATTCACTAATAACAAGACTGATCCAAAAAAAAAATATTTTTGAAAACCATGAAACACAGGCTCCTTTCAACATAAAAAACATTTCTTTTTATGATTATTTTATTAATTATATTCTTTACAATATTTATCAAGTAAAGTAGTGTTCTTACATATATATATCTCAAAAACAAATCGTTTACATTTTACCGACAAGAATAAACTATATTTCTTTTTTAATAAAGGTAGTTAATAAAATCGATTGATTGTGTTAAGATTCTTGACATGTAACAATATCAATTAATAGTGTTTAAAATAAATTAGTCGTTTAAACAATAAATATAATACTTCAAGTTGTTAATACCCTTAAATGAAAAAAATGTCATCTTGTAATATGCAATATGAATAGAATTAAAGAAAGCAAGTATGTTTAATACAAGAAGGTCTTTATAATGTATGATACAAAATAATAAATACATGAATATATAAATAAATACATTAAAAAATATATATATAGCAAAAAAAAGCACTAAAAGCTATCGTGAAGTAACCAAAAATTATAGATTGCATTGTTTTGAATTACTTGGATTGTTTCAAACTAAATTCTAAGTTATCAACGACACGTTCTAATCTAGTCAATTTAGTGTCAATATTAGTCATCTTGTCATTGACGAGTTCCTCTAAATATGAAGAAATAATTATAATTAAGAAAAGAAGAAACAAACAGAATAATAAATCACTATACTACTATAATTTCTTACCAAACATATTTACATAATTCACAATTTGTACCATGGTTACTTTGACTTTTTCAAGTTCGTCTCTACACTTATAATCTTCTGAGACGGCAGTGACATTTTCGTCGTTCATAGTATATCCTTCAGAATTCTTTACTTTCATTCTTTTAATCAATGATTACCAATTATTTATAAAATAGTAATTTTAAATACTAAGAAAAAATAATAATTTCTTAAAAAAAAATTAAATATTTATAATATTGGGGATTCAAATGGAAACAACGAAAAAAATGAAAATTACCGTTCTAAGAATACAAATTTACTGTTTCTTTTTTCTTTATATAGAATGAAAATTATTCATTTTTTATGTGTCTGGTGCATGTTTCTTAGCACAGTTGCCTCATCAATTCGAAATGAGAAACTTTATCAAGAAACGGTGGATAACATCGAAAATGTCTTACGAGTATACTTATATTTCTCATTAGTATTAATGCCTATATTATCGATACTATTGATATAGGACCGATTTCGGTTTCCTGTTCAAATCAATATAGCATTATTAGGTTTTAATGGTATTATTGATGTTTCTCTTTTCAAAAAATACTTAATGGATGCTCTAAGTACTTACAGACCATCTTTAAGTGAATCCAATCATGAAAGAGACTTGGAAGTTGAATATAAACTGTCATTTGAAGTATGTTTCTTTTCTATTCTATATATTTATTATTTGAAAACACTATAAAAATAGATTGCACATCTGCCTATTTCACTACTCACTAAATATGAGAATACATTAAGACAATATTTCAGTATGTTTTTATTGATGTTATTTTTTTTTATTATATTTATTATTAATTATTTATATTTATCTTTTTTTATAATTCTATTTTATTATACTTATTCTTTGGTAATATATTTAATATATATAGATGAAGATTATTTGCGGCAGCCTGAGAAAATTCGTAATTTAAATTTAGACCCAAAATATAAGGTAGAAGTGACAGAACCAACGATGAAATATATCTTTTCTCTTGTCTATAAAGAAAGTATATAGTTATTATATATATATAATCAATTTTTTTTATATTTACTATATGCTATATTTATTGTATATACTATATTTATATTATTATGAACGTCATATATATATGTATAGTTAAGAATATATTTCATATCGATGAAAAAAACACTATTGTTCCTCATACTGTATATATATTTATATATTATATTTATTATAAAATAATTATATATATACATATGTTTATTATATATAGATCTTTCTCCTTAATCCGGATCGTCATGCCTGCCGCCCTACCGACGACGTCCGAACCCTTACGCGCAGCTTCTCGTATACCTATAGTTATAAGGGTGTAGGATCAGGACAAGTATATATATATATATTTTTTATTTGTTTAATATATATATATTTTATTTGTTTATTATATATATTTTATTTGTTTATTATATATGTTATATACTATATACTATATATTATATATCATGTATTATTAGACTTTTCTTTCTATTGTATATATAGACATTTTTGAGTTCAGATCGATATATAGTGATCGATTTAACAGCTTCAAAGAGTTTATTTGGATATCAAGGAGATCTGTATACTTATAATGATATATATATGCATAAAGATATTAAATCAAAAGAAACCCTTACATATACGAATACAATTCCTATATATGATAAAACAAAATGTATATATTATGTTTATTAGACTATTTATGAATATTGTATGGCTTCATTTATTATATTATTTATTATATTTATAAATATATCATGAATATTATTATTATTATATATATAGCAAAAGAAGTATTTATAAGTGATTTAGTAACCATGGTTTATAGTTGTTTTCAATATATACTTCTCTCAGATCCTGTTCATACATTTCATAATCAACAAGATCAAGAAGTATATATATATATATATATTATTCTAGATTCAATTATATATATTATTCTAGATTCAATTACATATATATATATAAATAGAATTATATTGTTCTATATCTAATTATATATATTCTATATATATATAGATTTATATACCATTATTAGTATATACATCTTCTCACCATTTGGAGCGTTCAAAAATTGAAATGATTGAAAAGTTAGTCGATCAAATACAAGAATTAATACATAAAATAATACCGGAAAATGACTCTATATTTGTTATTTATGATATTCTTCTTATTAATGATAATATGTATATATACATAAAATTACTATTATTATTATTATATTTATTATTATTATTATTTCTTTATATTTATTATTATTATTATTATATTTATTATTATTATTATTTCTTTATATAGGGCTGTGTCTCTAGCAATACGTCGAAGTATGCGTATATATAGAGATATATATGAATATATATATGATGAATCTAATATACCCACAAAAAATTATATAGTATATATATATATATATATATATATATATATATATATATATATATATATATATATATTAATTATTATAGGATGGTCATCATTTAATTACCTTACTAAATAATATTACATATATTCATAAACAACATCTATTTCAAAAATACAAACTTCCTATTTCTTATCTTGGTATATATTATTATTATTATTATTATTATTATTATTATTATTATTATTATTATTATTATTATTATTATTATTATCTGAGCTATTATTATTATTATTATTATATATAATATCAACTATTTATAGATAAGCCTATAAAAGGTGTACGAATTATTCCAATGTATTTCATTATATATTTCTATATATATCTACATAATAACTATATATATATAGTTATTTAATACAATTAAATATCGAAGAGTATAATAAAGATTTAATTCTTCAAAATAATGATCTATTTACTATATATGATGTATATAATTTTATTATTATATATATTACTATATATATATAGGATTCTATATTAGTATTATCTCTAAATAATAAATATATATCAACGGAATATATTCAAGAACAGAAGACTGTATATATTGATGGATTTAATACTATGAAATATATTTCACAAGCACTTTATATGGAACTGGTATATATATATATATAATATTCAAAGTATTCCCGTGATTATTGATATTATATATATATATATAGTGTAATATATCTCCTCCATATCGAAAATATTCATCTCTTTCTCATAAATATGTCTATAGCTATATATCCTTTTATATATATATTATTATTACTATTATTATTATATTATTATTATATTATTATTATCTGAGATATTATTATCTGAGATATTATTATCTGAGATATTATTATTATTATTATTATTATTATATTTATTATTATTATTATTATTATTATTATTATTATTATTATTATTATTATTATTATTATTATTATTATTATTATTATTATCTGATTTATTATTATCTGATTTATTATTATTATCCTTAATATATGAACTTATGGTCAATAGGTGAATCACCTTTTGGACCATTCACCAAAACAAATGAGCTTTCTAAAGTATATATATATACATAGAATATATATCTTATTCTCTACATAATCTTAATGAATTCATTCTTCTAGATCTATATTGACTTATATAAACGTAATACATATATTGTGAGTTTAGATGCATATAAAACATCTTTAGTAACTATATATAATGAACTGGATAAATTCTTCAGAACTTATTTGTATATATATTATTATATTTGTTATATTTGTTGTGTTTTTTGTATTACTGTCTTTATTGTATACAGTTTTCATTATAATAATTATTATATTTATTATATTTATTATATTTATTCTGTAGTTCTTCTCCTTCAGATGTATCTTCTAATTTACTTTCTTCTCTGTATATTCATTATGTTTCTACCCATCTCTTCTCGTCTTATCCACCATCCCTTCAGCGTCTTTTCACAGATCTCTCCAACTCTTATGCCGAATATTTAGGCCTACTTTCAATATATAAACAACTTCAAACAACCATTCTTACTACTGTATATATATATATATTATTCATTTAATATTGACCAACTAGTTATATAATTATTGAATCATTATTCTCAAGAATTATATTTATATATATATATAGTCGAATTATATACCAATAGATGATTCTATGGAAGAAGTATATATCTTTCAAAAAGAATTGTATTCCATGATGGAACACTATTCTATACAACTATCATGTTGCCATCTTCAATATCATGTATATATATAATAGAATAAAGACAATAAACTATATTATCATGACTAGCATATTATCATATTACATATATATATATTTCAAACAATATTTAATATATACTTATATATCTAGTTTTTAATAAATCATATATATAGGTATTAAAACCAGATATAAATATTGCACTATATATATTTATATTATGTATCTTATTATTTTTATTTGTATATATCCTTTTCTTTTTCTATAAATCGAAACATTTAAAATAAGATAGATTTATTTGATCATCTTCTTTTATCATATTTTATTATTTTAATGAAAAAAAAATTATTATATTTATATATATATACATTTGTATCGAAATTAACCTATAAATTATATCGATACGTTTTCATTATTTTATATTATATTTTATGTGATGTTTATTATATATATGTATATATACATTAATCCTCTTTTTGTTCTCTCCCTTGTTTACTACAGTATGTTGTGTTTATCTATAGTTTATCACTTTTTCGTTTTTATTTTTCTTGTATATATATATATATTTTTTTTTAATTAGTTTTATTTTTTTCACTTTCTTCTCTTTTTACACTTTTCTATTAATTATTGAAAATTAATGTTTTATTTATTAATTATTTTGATCATCAAATCTATTCTTTTGCATAAAGTTTATTTTTTTATGATTTTCAAGTACTTTTTTATATCCTTTAATCTCATTAGTCACATTCAGTTATATCAACTATTTTTTACACTTAATAGCATCAATTTCTTTTACATATTTATTAGTATACTTTTAAACATTTTCATTGATAGCTCATTTTTTCAGTTTCGTTTTGAAATCCACAAACACATAAATACTTAAGCATCTATATAGATTAAAGAAACTGAAGATCCTTGGCATAATCTTTATAGCATTAACTCTAATTTTATTCCCTTCATCTTAATTTTTATACCATTATTTGTCATTATTCATCTATTTGATGTTTTGACGATTTCGTTAATAAAGACATATTAAGCTATTCTTATTTTAAAGTATTGTATTCATAATCTATATGATAACACATAATAGAATGCATTCTATAATCTATAATGTTAGTAAACACGGTATAAGGTCAAGTATCATATAAGATTCATATATCCACTATCTATACCACCAAATAAATGAAAAAGAAAAACAATTTGAAAAAAATAAAGGGTGATGATCATAAAATAAGGGTTATAATGAAAATAATCGTGATTTTGGGTTGATGACGAATTCTTGAACTTTTTCAATTCTGATTCATAATCTATATAATTGCTAGCTTTGAAAATATTTTATATTTTCCCTTAGGGTATTCTTTTACAATTCTGATTTGTTATTATAAATTACTAGAGCAGAACAACGAGTCTTCAATTGATTAGTCAATGGGAAATACTACTAGTAATGATGGACCTATGTCCATAAGATCTTCTCCAAATGAAGAGGATCTTATAAATGGCAAAATCGGAATGGATGAGAAAGTTTACACTGATATGACGAAAGATATGATGCCATGTGTTTTTAGATGGCCTGCACAAGGAAATAATGTTTATTTAGCTGCCAAGTTTCTTCATGATTGGAATACAAAAGTATGCTGATATTTTTAATTATTTTATGTGATTATTTATTTATTTATTTGGGGTTTTTTAACTCTATTTTGAATATTATTATCTATTTTTTTTTTCTAATTCCTTTTATATATATATATTTCTTTATATATGTATATATTCCTTTTTTTTCTTAGTATTTTCTATGAAATATATATTAATATACTATTCTATAGGTGAAACTACATAGAAGTGGTAATGATTTATATACTATTCAATGGGTTCCTAAATATGGGAATCAGTCCTATAAGTTTCTCGTCGACGGTGAATGGAAAACGGCCCCAAATCAATTAACTACTGCGGAAAGTGGATATACAAATAATTATATTAATTTAGAAAAATTTGTTAGTTTAGAAGATGAAGATAGACTTATGCAAGAAACAGAAAAGAAAAAAACAGAAGCACAATTTAATGAAGTATATATATGGAATACTATATGTGTTTATATATGATAAACCTATACTATATGTATTATGTAATACTATCTCATAATTTATTATATATATATATAGTACCATAATCCTCCAGGTTATGCTGATTTCGCGGGAGATCCCCCAGTATTACCGCCATATTTACGTCAAATTATTCTTAATAAAGTATGTATTCTATATTCTAGTATACTATTCATTATTCTATTCTTATTGTATATCTTTTTCTTTAATATTCTATTTTTATTTCACTACTTTTTTTAGCCTTCTAAAGATGGAGTAGCAAAACATTTGTGTTCTCCTTCTCATGTGACCATCAACCACTTATATTGTCGATCTTTAGAGATCGGTATGGTTATTACTGGAAGTACAGTACGATATGACAAGAAATTCGTCACTACAATCTATTTCAATTATACACCCAAAAACTAAATTGCATTCAACTTATACTATATTTAAATTATCCATTTTATTCTCTTTGTATCACTTACTTAATAGAATTGCTTCTTTTTTTAATAATTTTGATTTTTTTATTCTTATGCTCTTATTCATATGTATATAGTAATATATATATACATATATATATTTTTATTTTATTTATTTTAAACTTGTACACTATATATAATTCTTTATTTTCATATAAAACTAAGAATTTGCTGTTATATATGTATATATAACAATTTTGTAATATTTTATTTTTATAAATATGTAGTTTTATTTTTCTCTCTTTACTCTTATATATATACATATACATATATATATATCATTTCTATATTCTCGTGATCTTTTTCATTTTTTTTTTATTTATGAAAGACAATCTATCTATATTTTTTCTATTCTATATAAATATATATATTCTTTTTCGTTAATTAAGATTTGTCTTCTTCTTCTCCATTTTATCGTTTGTTTTTTTTATTTATAACTTTTTATTATTTATATATATATTAATTAACTTGTATTGACTAGTCTTATGCATTTCTTTTTATTAGTTTCCATGAAGATTCTTTGAATTCTATTGTTTTTTTTTGTTGCTTATAATATTTCATTGTATATATAACATTTTTGTTTTCATTACCTAACAACAATAAATGAATCCATTTACAACGAAATTAATTATTTAAATTAACATAGAATAAGACATATATATTTGACAAACCAGTCAATAAAAGATTATAGATGGAAAACAAAGAATTCATATAATACTATATAAACTAGTTACCAAAAACAATATAATCTATATTTTTAAAATATTTTCATAATGCTTTTTGTTCATAAACAGAGTTCTTTAATAAATTTTGATTTATATATTTCATGATAATAGAATATATATATATAATATTAAGATTAGAATCTATTAAATCTTTCTGATTTATTTTTTAAATCTATATAATCAACAATTTATTTAATTATTATATTATTATTATAGTATACTATGAATCCCATAACTGGCAATAGATGTTTCAACTTTAATAATACAATGAAACAATAATATTGATTACAATACGTATATAGCATATCATAACCATATTTCATTTATTATATGAACTGTAATAAACCACCAAAAGGAACATAAAACTAGTAAACAATGAATCTTTTATAGAGCTCAATGAATAATATACCTTGTTCATATTTTCCTTTTTCCTTCAACTTTTACATTATCAATTAAAATATTAATTCTAAAAGAAGAGACACCAGTTTGCTCAATCTCTGTAATTTCTTTTTTTATATCACTAATTTTCGTTTATTATTCGTCATCATCATGAATTCATTGTTTCTTCATTATCTTAACAGTAATAAGCATAGAATACTTCAATTATATCCATATATGAAACTCAATTTGTTCTTTATTCGGATTTTGAACTCTTTATTATATAGAAACAACAGCGTGGTATACGAAAAATAATTATTCAGCATTAGTAATCTTTTAAATAATAGAAAAATACAAAAACATATATTTTTTAAATAATAAAAAAGACGCAGGTCAGGCGGAATTGAACCGCTGGGCCATTACTCCCCTACGGATTTGAAGTCCGCACTTGACACCAGCCAAGATCAGCCCTGCACAAACAAATAAAGGTGTTTATTTTATTATATAAGTAATTCATCTTTTATAGTAATTATTTCAGTTTGTAACTGAAATAAAGTGAATGAAAAAAAACATATTTCTAAAGTATATCATTTGATTTATCTTTAAAGTCAATTTGTTTATGTATTTTAACTATCTATCTCATATTTAATAGAAATAGATGAATTCTATGTTTTTAACCATAATTCATTTATTATTAATAATAAAAGTATGTATATATTCTTTTAATATATATATTATTTTTATATTAGGTAGTAGTAGGATTCAATGTTGATGCTTGTTCTAGACAAGACTCTCTCATTGCTGAAATGTATATTAAAAAATATATATTACCAATGGTGAATCGATATCAATATCAACTACCCAAGAATTGTCCACTTAATCTAGTCTCCTCTCGTTATTTCGATCAGGTATTATTTTATTTATATTTCATTTATTTATTATTCATTTATATATTTAACTTGATTTATTTTTCACTTGATTTAGAATAAACATAAAAAACAATACAATACACATTATAGATGTGGTTACTGTGGTAAAAAGTTTCGTAACGAGTTTTATCTGGAAAGACATTTTGATAACAAGCATGGAAACGCTTTACTTGAAGTATATCATGTGTTCTTAGATTACATAAATCATTCATTTATTAATATTATAAAAATATACTTATTTTTTTAATCTTAATAGAATAGTATATGTATTGCAAATATAAAAGATATTTTTTCAGGGGTTATTTCAAAAGATATAGGAAATCGAACTATATCTATTTGTGATATTCCAAATTGGGAAAGAAAATACTTTGTTTGTCAGGTATATATATATATTTTTTTTATTTTATTATTTTTCATTAATAGTTATATATATATATATATATATATATATATATATATATAGAAAACAGTTAGTACTTGTTTCCCTCCTGATTCTTCCAAATTATCTTCTCTACTCTATAGTATATTATGTTATATTTATTATTATTATTATTATTATTATTATTATTATTATTATTATTATTATTATTATTATTATTATTATTATTATTATTATTATTATTATTATTATTATTATACTTATTCTTATATAGATTATATGACTTCCTACTTATGTCATCCTCTTAACTGTAATGCGATCAATGAAGATTATCAAGTATATAAACATAAACATATACATAAACATATATATAAACATATATATAAGCATATATATAAACATATATATAAGCATATATATATATATATATATATATATAAACATATATATATATATATATATATAAACATATATAAACATAAACATATATATATATATATAGCCAGAATTCTTGCCCTATGATGATGAGAAGAATGTATTCATGGTGATTACAGTTATTATTATCATCGTTTTACTCTTATTAATTCTAGTTCTCATTATTTATAAAATACAAATGGAATGGAGTAATTCTAATAACAGTTTCAAGCCATCCTTTATTCAATTATTATTTAAGAAATTAAAACGGGAATAATTCATTATCTTGCCTATTCTTCTCTTCTTCTCATAAAAATATAGTTTTCCTCTTTTCATTTGTGTTTTTTTTATTCATATTTTAACTAGTTTTATTGTTCAAATTGATCTATTATTGTTTTGTAAATCTTTTTTTATTATTTAGAAGAACTCATAAAAAAAATTTCTAATTAAAAAGTATAATGTAATAAAAAATTGCTTAATAGTCAAATAAAACCTAATCAACAAAATATAATTATTTTAAGATATCGAATAACAATCACTATAGAAATATGAATCAAGGAAAAAGTAATATATAGGATTAATCAATGTAAATAATAATCAAAAATAGAAAAGAATATACTTATAAGAAAATGAATGAAAAGAAGCCTAAAAATAGAATAAGAGAAAAAGAGAATACATGAAAATATAATATAAACCCAAAACAAAAGGAAAAAGAAAAGAAAATTAAAATTGAATTTAAAATGGTTATAGTAAAAATGAATGCAAAATAAAATGAGTAAAATAAGAATATTATAAATTAATTTTGTTTAAAAAAAATATAATTTTATTGCAACAAAATTTGTAAAAAAGTAATGTATAATAAAGAGAAGCTAGAATAGATAATAAAAATAGTATATGATTGTTAGTTAGACATAAAACTATGAATATAACGAATAGATTATATCTTCACAACTCCGAATTGTCTTTGAAGAAGATCAAAACATGCATAGCTAATTCCCATCGACATAGGTCCCTTAAACCAATTCATAGATACACCTTTAAAGAAAGAAGAAAAACCTTCTTGAGTATATATATAACGAATAGTCTAAATATAGATATAGATATAGATATAGATATAGATATAGATATAGATATAGATATAGATATAGATATAGATATAGATATAGATATAGATATAGATATAGATATAGATATAGATATAGATATAGATATAGATATAGATATAGATATAGATATAGATATAGATATAGATATATAAAAAAAAGACAAAAAGAAACAAAGATTATAATATGAATATATACAAACTAAATTACATATATATAAGAATAAATGAAGATAAAAAGAGTATTCTTATAAGATATATATATATATAAATACAGAATAAAGTGTTCTATATTGTGATGTGTTTGTCTTAGAGAACACGGCAGACTGCATTCTACGACGAACTACATCCACAGGGTAAGTAACTATATATATATATATATAAAATATAGCTAAAGAAGAGAAAAGATAGATAACTTTAGTTAACATATATATAAATATAAAGAGACTTTGAATTCTTAATGATTAAATATATATATACATGTTTGTGCGGAGATGGCAGCAACAGCACCACAAAACCATCGTTGCATGAGTGTTGCACGTGCTCCATGATTCACGTGATCTTGTAAAAACTAAAGAATGAATAAAGAATATATATATATAATAAAAATATATATTATTTTAATAAAAATACAATAGAAAAAAAGTAAACATAATAATATATATAAAAAAGAAATAGTGAAATCAAAATGACAATACAAAAAAAAATATATATATATATATATAATTCAAATAAAACCCTATATATGTATACTTGTCGAATAGAATCCATGACCATCCAAGAAATGCCGCTGTAGGGGAGGACACCAATTAATGCCGCCGAGAGACCGTGGTAAAATGTTAATGGACCCTACAGAAAGAGGAAAGATAGATGATAAGAATAAAAGAATATATAGAAAAACAAAGTAAATATACATATAAAAATGGATTACTCTATCATAGAATAATAAAATCAAGAAAATAAATCATATATAAATAATAGTATATTTTATATAGAATAATACAAGATTGATGAGTATATATAGTATATACCTCTGTTAAGTAGATATTTTTGATAGCAATACCAATGTGTTTATAAGTAGTTTCCATCGACTGAAGAACCATCCTCGTCTTCAGGAAATCAAATGGATACGTAAGAAGTGTAGCTGTAGCTCCTATAATATATATAGAGAGAAATAGAACAATCATAGAGGAGATGAAATCATTGAATATATTATATAAAGAAAATTATTTAAAATATATACACAACTATTTATAATAATTATGTATAGTTATTTCATATCAATTTGTATAAATAATTATAATCATAAATCTATTGCAAACATACCTGAAGCAGCTCCAGCAACAAATCTTTGTAATGGAGTCAATTCCGTGTAATCATCTTTTGCTAAATAGCCACCATAAATTCCAAAAGCCATATATTGAGTTGCTGCATAAGGCATCACTCTTAGAAGAGTAGCTGTATTTCCTTTCCATAACGCTCGAAAACCCTCTGTTCTAAATGTTTGAATAAGTTTTTCAAAGCAACGCTTATATGAAAATGGAATCTTTGACACTTGAAATATAATTTTAGCTCTTTCGAAAGGTGCAATACATGTTTTTGCAATACAACCAGCCAAACCACCAGCTAAAAGAGACTTGCAAAATAGTAACGGTGTCAACTTCTTCCGGATTTGAACTTTTTTCTTCTTCTTATTTGCATCTTCTATATATTTATTATCTTGTTTCTTCATTTGTCGTAAATGATGATTCTCATTTTGGGAGACTTCGTTGGTTTCATTATGATTCATCGTAGAACAAAGCTTATCATATGAATCAGGATATCTTAATAAAATATGAGTCCCAGGCAATATGGATATTGACGATTTCAAAAAAATAAAAAACAACAAAAAACAACAAATAAGAAAGCTCAAAATCAACAGTGTCCAAAAGGACGCTTTTCGAAGGCGATCATTTTTTCTGCGTCATTTATGGGAAAGAACCGCGAATCTCATTATCCAAAAACTAAAAAGGGAAACGTTTCTCTCTTTCGAAAAGACTTCTTTTTTATTCTTTTTCTTTTTTTATGTCTATTTCCTTTGAATCACATAAAGAATAGTCCTCATTATATATAGAATCATTAAAGACCTTGAGGATGTCATCCTTTCCAATATTTTTTATTCTCAAAGTATTTATATTATTAATCTCTGCCAAAAACTATGGAATCTCGTATCTATATTATCCGCATCATGATAAATAAGCAGTCTCTCTTAACATATATAAAATTATTCTTTAAGTGTATTTTATTAAGCTATTTTTTTTAAGAAAAGTGACTCATTATTATTGTGTGCTAATAAAAATAATTTTTAAATCACAAAATTCCGATAGTTAAATTAGTTCTAATTTTTCGTACATCATAGACAGGTTCAGTGATTATTATGATACAAAAAAAGAAAAATGAATAAATTATTAATAATAAAATGGAAATGGAAACTATTACATTTTAGTCATAAAATATATGTTGATATGAATCATAACAACATATATATTGAAAAATTCATGATAATTTGTTAAAAAAGTGAAATCTAAAATGAATATACATGCAATACATAATATCATTCCACGATAACTCTTCTTCTTACACTGTTATTTCATGAATAAATTTCATTTCATACAAGAATTACTACAAAACAATTCATCTAGTGAATCCTGTAACTTCAACCAATAAACTAATACGCAAAAAGCAGTCTTTGGATTATAAAAAATATTTTTTGTAACATTTTGAACTTTAATGAAATCCTAAATAGAAAAAATATATAAAAATATACATTTTCGTTGCTTTTTTTATTGGTTTTCTATTTTCACATTTAATTTCACTTATTATTATTGTTGTTTACATATATAATATGCCTACTATAACAATATGTGGAATAGATGTAGAATTTCCTTTTGAACCCTATGATGTTCAAGTAGAGTATATGAAGAACGTTCTTCTTTCTTTGAAAAATAAGAAGAATGCAATATTGGAATCACCAACAGGGACAGGAAAAGTATTGATAATATTTAGTAACGTATATATTATAGACATTATGTTTATTATGTTCAACATTGGCATGGAAAAACGTTCAGAAGATATCAGATGTACTTATATATATATATATTTAGATATATGAAAACTATTTTATTGAAGTTTTTGTTAATAATTCGTTTTTTTCTTTAGGTTACTAAGAATAATAAGTCTAAAGGAGAGATAAAAGATCAGAAACAGACCACAATTGATCCTGAAAAGTTAATAAGACAATGTATGCTATAGAATCGTTATTTAAATAATATATAGTATTTCCTACAAAGATTTCATCTGCTGCTCCTACAACTAAAATTTACTATTCTTCCAGAACACATGGTCAATTATCTCAAGTATTTATATCAATATTGATTCTATAATTATTTATTATTGATATTTCTATTGTTTATTTCTTTATTGAATAAAGAAAGAATACTATATATATATATAAATGATTATGATTCTATTCCTTTAGGTTATTCGTGAATTAAAACGATCTGCTTATCGGCCAAGAACGATTATATTAGGATCTCGAAGTCAATTATGTATTCATGAAAATGTGAATAAGATGCCAGTGAATCTCCAAGAAGGTGCATGTAAGAATTTATGTAAACTCGACGGTTGCCCTTACAGAAAACACCTCGAATTCTTTGATGCTAAAGAAATTTGGATGTCTAAGAATTCTACAGAGAATAATATTATGGATATCGAAGATTTATATTCCTTTGGACAAAAGAATAGAGTTTGTCCATATTATCTTTCTCATGATAAGAATATTCAGACAGATTCAGAAATGGTTGTTTTGCCATATAATTACTTAATATCTCCTTCTATTCGTCGTGCATTGAATGTCGATTTTGAAAACTCGGTTCTTATTTTTGATGAAGCACATAATCTTGTATATATATATATATATTAATTAATTATTCTTATAGATATTATGTATATATATTATTCTTATTTCTCTTTTATTATATATATATTATTCTTATTTCTCTTTTATTATATATATATATAATTACTAAGTACATTGTTCCAATAGGATTCATTCTGTACAAGTAGTATGACCATGGATCTCTCTACGTCGGATATTGTACTTGTACGGAAACTCGTACAAATGTGTGTGGAGAACAAATATTATCGTGATGATCAGATTAATATGGATAGTGACGCACTACCTGATAAACAAGCATATATATATATATATATATATATATATATATATATATTATTGTATTCAGATTATTTTTATAATTATATATATTATACAGAAACATATTTATTATAATAATAATAATTATTATATATATATAGAAATTGTTGTATTTATGGAAATATACCCAAGAATTGGAAGACGTTTTGAGTCGATATGATTTATCTAAAACTGATAAAATTATTGAAGTATATATATATATATATATATATATATATATAGGCAAAGAGTATTATCATTATATATATATAGCCAGGATATAAGATAGTAGAGATTTTGCGACGACCCTCGTTAGTACAATTAACCGTGGAAGTATTGAGAGAAGTAATAGGACAGGTATATACAGATAGTAATAATAATAGATAATAATATGGAATAGTATATAATAATATTAGAATAGTGTATAATAATATTAGAATAATATATATATAAAATAATAAATAATAGTGTATAATAGCTTCTACTCTATATAAATAGGTATCAAGTATAGTTATAGAATCATTTCCCCATGAAAATCATTTCGGTTTAGATACGTTAAATGCGTTACTGACGAACGTCTATGGAGGGATTCATGCAGATTTCCGTGAAACAGAATCCTATTATGTTTATATACATAAACTAGAAAAAAAAGACAGAAATACGTATATATATAATATATATGATGAATTCTATATGTTTATATAGTAAATCAAAAACAAATTTAACATCAGAAGGTATATACATATTTATTATTCCATATATTAATGATTACTTTTTTTCTCTCTATATATATGTATATATATAGGTCGAGTGTTGACATATATATGTGTAGATAGCGGAGTTGCTATGAGTGCTCTTTTGGATCTTAAACCTTATAATATTATACTTACTAGGTATATATATATATATAATACCTTTATTAACATTTAGTAGTTCATTTCTAATATCTTATTATATATATAACCAATCATATCATCTTTAGTGGAACACTATCCCCGTTGACGTCGCTGTGTCAGGAATTCCGAATTCCATTTACATATTTACTAGAGAATGAACATGTAATCAAAGATGATCAAGTATATATATATATATATATATATATATATAGTTACTCTTTCGTGTTGTTACAAAGGGAGTTACAGGAAAACAACTTAACTCTACATTTAGGTATATATATAGATTAATAATAATAATAAAAACCTATATATATATATAACTATATCTCATTATATAAAGAGAGAGAACAAAAGATGACAATAAACTAGAACTAGCAAATACACTTCAAGCTATTTTCCCAAATATTCCTGGAAATATCTTAGTTTTCTTTCCTTCTTATGTATATTTATTAGATTGTTTAAATTCATGGAAATCAAGTGGTATATATAAGAAAATGGAGACAATTAAGGAAATATTTTCAGAAACAGATATTCGATCTTCAGAAGAAGATATTCAAAAATCATTTTCAGAAATGACAAGCCGTTTTTCAGCAGCTGCAAAAGGCGGTAAAGGAGGTCTTTTATTCGCTGTTTGTCGGGGACGTATTAGTGAAGGCATGGATTTCAGTAATGATTTATGTCGATGTGTTATTATAATTGGTATTCCTTTTGCTCCTCAATATGATCCATATGTTATGTTACGGAAAGAATGGCTAGATCTACAAATTACTAAGATGAAAAAGAAGGAAAATAATAATCAAAAAATGATATTACGAAATGATTCTATTCAATATAAAAACAATAAAATCACATCCTTATCTTCTTCTTCAAGTGTCACGGATATAGTACCATTCACGGGTGCTGATTGGTACATGCACTGTGCGTCACGTGCAGTGAATCAAGCTATTGGTCGTGTGATTCGTCATAAAGAAGATTATGGGTCTATTTTATTATTAGATGAACGATTTGAACAATCAGATCAAAAGAAACTATTATCCAAATGGATTCAACATTATTGGGAAGTTTCTCCTTCTATTGGTATATATATATATATAAAACTCATTCTTTAAAAGTATTATTATAAGGTTATATATAAGAAGAGAAAAATCATTTTTTTTTTCTTTTTGAATATATGTTTTTTTGTTATTCTATTTATCTATTGATCTCAATTTCTATCTTATATATATAATATTATTATTATTATTATTTTTTCTCTCTATATATATATATAGATCAATTACAGACAGAATTATATTCTTTCTTTTCATCTAAACATCATGCTCCCTATATAAAATTATCATCTTCACAAACTACAGTCAATCCTCTTACTCTTTCACAATATAGAACTACTACTATTAATAATAATACTAACATTAATAATAATAATAATAATAATAATAATAATAATAATAATAATAATAATAATAATAATAATAATAATAATAATAATAATAATAATAATAATAATAATAATAATAATAATACTCCTACTACAACTAAATCAATGCCTTTTACTCCTCCTTCCCTTTCTTCTTTTCATAATAATAATTCATTATTAACAATGAAATTGGCACAAACACCTGATGGAATTCGAGATATGAAGAAATTATCGTTATTAAGAAAACGAATATTAGAAGATACATCTTCATCATCATCAAAAGATATTTCTCCAAATAACTCGAATAGTGGAATATTAAGTATAGAATCATCTCATTCTTTAGATTCTGTTCATTCTGTTCATTCTGCGTCATCATCTGCATCATCATCTGCGTCATCATTCTCCTTTTTAAAACAGAATTCTATACATAAGAAATCACAATCAGAAAAAGGTTTATTGCAATCTCTTTTTAGTTCTCAACAAGTTATTAAAGGAAATCAAGAAGAAGGAAGTATTATTCGAAAACGATATACAAAGGAACCATCTACTACTATGAATAATAAACCAAAAAGATCATTCTCCGATATTTTACGTGGAAATAAATAATACATTTTTTAAAGTAAAATTCTATTAGTTATATTATTATAATGTTTTTTTTTTTGTTATATTAAATTTTATTCTAAACAATATGAAATATGTAATGTAGACTCTAGTATAAATTGTTTGGAAACAGTGAACAAACAACGAAATAAAGAAATATAATCTTTTGATTCATATCACGAACATGAAACCAAATAATTATATTATAAATATTATAAATAAAAAAAAATGTAATTTGAATTGTACGATATATGCAATACATAGAAAAAAAATTCTCCATACTCATAAAGAAAACATATTATCATAAGGATATAAATGAAAAGAAGGATATAAACATAAGTTAAATAAAAAATGAAATAAAATATATATATATATAACTATTTGAAAATAAGATGTAATTAAATACTGTATGAAACATGTTATACAATCTTATTTATATCTACGATAACTTACATATGTATTTTAGGCATTTCTTTTGTTAAGTATTGAATGATACCGTCTCTAGTAGGTACAATTGCAGCTCTACCACTTTTCCATCCTTCAGGACAAGGATTACCATACATATCATAATATTGAAGGGCTTTAAGAACACGTAATGTCTCGTCAACACTACGAGCAACACCATTATCATTGATACAGACATGTCGTAATTTACCATTAGGATCTATTAAGAAAAGTCCACGGAAAGCTTGAGCATAATCTAATCCAGATTTATCAGGATTATAAACACCATAAGCCTTCATAACTTCACGATCAACATCAGAAAGAAGAGGGAATTGTACTTTATTTTCTAATCCACCTTGAGTATGAGGAGTACTTAACCAATTCAAATGTATATAAGGAGAATCACCAGAGATACCCACAATTTCACAACCTAAAAAGTTAAATTCTTCAAGTCTTTCAGAAAACGCAATAAGTTCTGTTGGGCAAACGAAGGTGAAATCCATAGGATAAAAAATAAGACATACCCAATTATCTTTTTGATTTTCTAAAGACCAATTGTAAGTTAAATCAGAATTTTGTGCACCATTTAATACAAAATTAGGAGCTTGACAACCTATACAACAACTCATAAACAATAAAAAAATAGAATATAAAAGTAATATCAGATAAACAAAAGAAATAATATAGATCATTATTGTTGTTAGAGAAAAGAATAGCGGTATTCTTCGTATGTTTGATTGGTTAGTTTTTAATAAATTGATTATTCGATTGGTTTATCTGTAAAATGACTTTTTTTATTTATTTCATATGAAAACAAAAATTGAGAAACTGAAGAGTCAGCTTTGATCATTTTCATGAACAATTCGTTCATTTTATAAGGATGAAATATATCCAATACTTTAAAGTACTTTGCATTCATTTAAAAAAAAAAAAACAACATTAATAAATTTTGATTAGAAGGAAGAACAAGATATATATATTATGTAAGAATTGAATAAAAAAGAGTAATGACAAAAAAATATGTAATAGAAGCAAAGAAATGTAAGAAAACAATAAATAAAACACTACATGATTTAGTTGTTTTCACACCATTGTCTGGCATTTTGGAACATTCTTAACCAAGGAGAAACCTTGTTGTCCCATTCTTGAGGCCAATAAGGCCATTGATAAGGAAGGAAAACTCTTTCAGGATGAGGCATCATGCAAGTATGTCTACCATCCTTAGTAGTAAGACCAACAATAGAATCTTCAGAACCATTAGGATTAAGAGGATATTCCATAGTAGGCTAAAAATATATAGAAATAATAATAGTTTTTGTATATAATAAATAATAGATAATAATAATAATAATAATAATATAATAATAATATAATAATAATAATAATAATAATAATAATATAATAATAATAAAATACTTCACCATCATCATCCACGTATTTAGCGACAATACACTTATCTTCAATGGCCTTTTGTTTGACTTGTTTATCAGGCCAGTAGCATTGACCTTCACCATGAGCAACCCAAACACCTAAAGTAGTACCAGCCATACCAGAGAAGAAAACAGAGTTACTTTCTTCAAAACGAATGTTAACGAAACGAGATTCAAAACGACCACTCTTATTATGAATGAATCTAGGTTGTTTTTCTTCAGCAATACCTTGTTCAGGAACGAAGTTAATATGAGCCATAAGTTGACAACCATTACAAATACCAAGGGAGAAAGTATCCTTTCTATTATAGAATTCATAGAATTGTTTCTTAAGATCTTCATTATATAAAATAGCACCAGCCCAACCCTTAGCAGATTCTAAAACATCAGCATAACTGAATCCACCAACGAAAACAATACCTCTAAATTGATCTAAAGAAACAGTCTTATTAACTAAATCATTAATATGAACATCATAAACTTCAAAACCAGCAGAATAGAAAGCAGAAGTCATTTCTCTATCACCATTAGAACCTTCTTCTCTAATAATAGCAACTTTATAATTAGAAGCATTCTTCATAAACATTTCAGGAGTTAAAGAAGGAACATAAGTAGTATGCCATTTAGGAGCATGTCTATTCTTAAGACCATCTCTTTCTTGTTTAGCACAAACAGGGTTACATTGTCTTAATTCAATTTGATAAGATGTTTCTTCCCAGAGATCTCTTAATTCAGTCATATTTTCATCAATGACAGTTTCATCATTATAAACAATATGAATCTTCTTTTCAGCAATAGTTCTACCAAGATTAACAATAGATACACCATGTTTAGCATATAAATCCATAACAGTTTGAAGTTTATCATCTTCAACTTCCATACAAAGACCAAGTTCTTCACCATAGAAATAATTAAGAGCAGGTAATTCACTCTTAATATTAAGATCAAGACCACAATCACCAGTAAATGCCATTTCAGAAACAGTAGTAATAAGACCACCATCAGAAACATCATGACCAGATAAGAGATATTGATTCATAATACATTCTTGAGTAGCTTCAAAGACGGTAGATAAATAGTGACTATCTTCAACATCAGCACAAGTAGTACCGATTTGTTTATAGACAGAAGCTAAAGCAGTAGCACCAAGACGGCCCTTTCCTTTAGAAATATCAATATAAAGAATAGAAGAATGACCAGGTTTCTTAAGATTAGGAGTAACTACCTTATAAACATCAGGACAAGGAGCATATAAAGAGATAACTAAAGTACCAGGAGCCTTAACAATTTCATTATCAACCTTAGCAGCCATAGAACAAGAATCCTTACCACCATCAACAGCAACACCAATTTCCTTCATAAAGTTGCTCATAGCTTCACAGCAAGAGTACATACTACTAGCTTCACCAGGAAGTTTAGCAGCCCACATCCAATTACCACTACACTTGGTCTTCTTAAGACCTTCAATAGGAGCCCAAACAAGGTTAGTAACAGCTTCACCAACAGAAACTCTACCCATAGCTTGAGGATTAATAAGACCCTTAACAGGTTGTTCACCAATAGAAGAAGCTATACCTGTAGAAGAGAAATGAGATTGAGCTACAACAGCTACATCAGAAATAGGAATATGAAGAGGACCACAACTTTGTTGTCTAGCAATAAGACCAGTAACAGATCTATCAACTTTATTAGTTAAGAAACTCTTAGAACCAACAGAAATAAGACGGAATACACGATTTAATCCTTCACGAACAGTAAGTCCTTCAGGGAAATGAAGATCTTCATGAGGAAGAGGATGAGTAGTATCCACAAAAGTCTTCTTAGGCATATCTCCTAATACTAAACTTAATTCTACATCGACAGCAGTTTGATTATTCTTAGAATCAATAACCTTCACTCTACCAGTATCTATATATAATAATAATAATAATAATAATAATAAAAATAATAATAAAAATAATAATAATAATAATAATAATAATAAATAATTAAAAAAAAAAAAAAAAAGAAAAAAAAAAAAAAATAATAATAATAATAATATTAATAATATAAATACCAGCAACATGACCAACAAATTGAACAGGAATGTTTTCTCTTTGACCAATAGCAGCTAATTCAGGTTTATCTTCTTCTCTACATAAGATAGCATCATTTTCTTGATATTCAGCACCCCATAATTCTCTAACAGACATAGTATCATCACCAACAGCTAATTGACGAATATCAATTTCAGCACCAAGAGGATCACAGATTTCCTTAAGGACATTACCATTACCACCAGCACCTTGATCATGAATACTAACAATAGGATTCTTGTCTCTCATTTCAATACAAGCACGAATAAGTCTATTCATCTTATTTTCCATTTCAGCATCACCTCTTTGAACAGCATCAAAATCAAGATCCGATTGAGAAGCATCTTGAACACGAGAAGAAGCAGCACCACCACCTAAACCAATACGATAAGCAGGACCACCAACCTATACATAATATTAAAAATAATAATAATAATAATAATAATAAAAAAAAATAATAAAAAAAAAATAATAATAATAAAAAAAAAATAATAATAATAATAAAAAAATAATAATAATAAAAAAAAAAAAATAATAATAAATAATAAAAAAAAAAAAAAAATAATAATAATAATAATATAAAAATACCTTAACCATGGCCATTCCTTTTTCAGGTTTAGATTTATGAATATGGATATTATCAAGTTGACCAATACCACCGGAGAACATAATAGGTTTAATATATTCTCTTCTTTCCTTGTTAGGTAAGGTTTGACCATAAGAACGAGTGAAACCAGTAACAACAGGTTCACCAAACTTATTACCATAATCAGAAGCACCATTAGAAGTTTCAATTTCAATAGTTAAAGGAGCAGCAAGATTACTAGGATATTTATAATCCTTTTCTTCCCAAGGTAAATCATATCCAGGAATATGTAATTGACCTACGGAATACCCAGCAGTACCGGCCATAACATTAGCACCAATACCTGTAGCTTGAACATCACGAATACGACCACCAGTACCAGTTTCAGCACCATTGAAAGGAGCAACACCCGAGGGGAAGTTATGGGTTTCACAAGATAATAAAGGATGAGATAATAAGGATTCCTTAATAAACTTAGAAGGATGACCAGGGTTTTCAGGACGAATGGTTTCAATATTATAACCATAAATAGCAGAGGAATTATCATTAAAAGCAATAACAGAGTTCTTCTTAGCTTCTTCAGTCAATGTTCCTTTAACTAATTGGAAAAGAGTTTTATCTTTCTTTTCTCCATCAATAACCATATGACCTCCAAAGAACCAATGACGACTATGTTCAGAATTACTTTGAGCAATATCAAATAATTCGACATCTGTAGGATTACGCTTCATCATATCTCTAAATACAGCAGTATAATACTTTAAATCTTGATCATCAAAAGATAAACCAAATTCAGAATCTAACTATATATAAGAATTATATTATATTATGATAGGTTATACTCAACTAAAAATAATAAATATAATAATAAATATAATAATAATAATATTTCATTAATAAAATGAATACCTTCTTTAAGAGTTCTTCTCCTTCTTCAACAACAGGATAAGTCTTAATAGGTTGAGCAACCATACCAGTCTTAAAGGTAATTAAAGGCTTTTCATAAACCATTTCAGTCATTTTATCATGAATAGAAGCAACAAAAGCTTGTTTTTCTTCTTCAGAAAGAACTTCATTACAATGAAGAAGAATTCTACGAGAACGTTCCATTCTAGGAACATTTTCAATACCACAAGCACGGAAAATAGCAATAGCATTAGTAGACCAAGCAGTGGAGAAATTAAGACGAGGACCAACTTCAACAATGAAATCAGATTCGGTCTTAGCACTTAAAAAGTTGGTTTTTGCAAATCCAGCACGGTTGAAACTATCAGATAATAACCAAGTAACAATCTATATTTAAGAAAATTTAATAAAATGACCAAATATTATTCGAAAACTGAAAAATAATTTATTAATTAAAAATAATTTATAACAGTGAAAAACATTTCATATAAATTATATCGGTATAAAGTTAATGAGCATTAAGAAAAAAGAAATAAAACTTAAAAGTCGCTTACTTTGAATTGTTCTTCAGTAAAGTCTTCAGTAACTTGAATATTGAAACAATATTCAGTTTCTAATGATTCAACCTTCTTAGAAACATGATCTTGAGTCTTATGAAGAAGAGTCTCAGTAGCAAATTCGGTAAAACCAGGGAAACGATAAAAATGAAGGATATTCTCACTATATTTATATATGTACTATATGTACATAGATTTATACGTGCTCATTATATTGAGTAACCTTTGGTAAAAGAAAAAGTATACAAATTCTTTCTGATCAACAGTGTGGAGAGTATCTAATGGTTTTTCTGGTTCCTCAAATCAACGAATAATCATGGTTATCCGATTAATTACAGCCTTTCATTTTGATAGTCTTTTCTTGGTTCAAGTGTCACCAATCAAATTCGATCAAGGATGTGTTCGATGAATACTCTCTGTGGATGGTATTTCCGCCATTATTCGATTCTTTTAATGTTTTATTCCCTACCCTAAAGCGAGCAAAAGTATTTCTCTCCATAAAACTAACCAATCAATTGATTGCAACTATGACGAACCAATGAAGTCGTCTAAAGACAACTGAAGCCTTTTCATTGTTCTTTTAGCTTCTTTTGATGTATTTTATCTTTTTTCTCATAAACAATGACAGTTTTATGTATATTCTAATGAAACATACTATATTTCTTGACAATATACAAAAATATATTTCTAAAATTACGGATTGAAAGCTCATTTGATAACTTTTGATCATTAACAAAAGAAAATAGTTTTTTTTTTCTGCAAATCATACTTTTAGAAATTAATGAATTATAATTACATATTGTTTTAATAAACGGAAGCCAAATCAATCTTAACTTCTATTCTGGAATGCAACCTTTTACCACCAAATTGTCGATTGGATGCATTTAATGAAATAATAAGATGCTATTAATTATTCTTTGAACAACAAACTAGTTCTCATGTCTAGAGAAAGAACTAGTTTTTTTCAATATATGGGAAAGTCTTTGAAAATTGTTGTTATTTTTAAAATAGCACAATCTACATATGTTTTACTGTATATAAAGCATTGTAGAGATATGTATTTATTGACGAAACCATAATGTCACTTGTTTCTCCCTTTTTGTAAACAAAAACACCAGCTTTATTCAATAACAATTATTGTTGGAATCAGAAAAAACATGAAATGAAATCATAGAAAACAATTAACAAATAATCAAAACAATATAGTATCTATATTTTTAAAAATTTAATTAAAATATGTTACTCAGGTCTTAAGTTATTTGAAATATGAAAAGAATAATTAAAACCAAGACTTCATATCACTAACAATATTACTAAAAATACTATAATGAAAGCAATCTAGGTTTGTTAAGAATACGACATTCCACAAAGCAATTTATATATGTTTCAAATAAAATTCCAAATCAGGAAACAAGTGGAAATTATAAAATGCAAAATTGAATTGTCTTTGAATCTAATTGGATAAAAAAACAAATCATCTGGAAAATAAAAATCCCCAAGAAAAAGAAATGACTTCATTTGAGTCGAAATTGAATGACTAGGAATAATACGTAGAAGCTTCCGGAATTTCAGTATAAAAGTCCGAAAAGCTATACGGAAATTGTGGCTCCATCAGACAGATAAAAGTGAATGTTAATAAGAGTTTTAAATATATTTTCTTTTCTTTTTGGATACTATAATGAAGGCTGCTTTATTATTTTTATTTGCTGCTGTAGTATTTTCTCAATGTCTTGAAGGACAATATGGTCCTGAAGGTGAATGCAAACCTTGTGAAAAGGGTTTTTATTGTCATGATGGTGTAAAGAGAGCTTGTACTGGTAGAAACTATGCTGATGAAGAAGGTTTAGATCAATGTAAGTCTTGCTTAGGTGAAAAGATGGGTGCTTTTGCTACTTCTGGTTATGGTAATGATAAATGTGAAATTTGTATGGCTGGTTACAGTTGTAATAATGGTCAAAGCCGTCCTTGTGATTCTTATTCTTATTCTCATGTCACTGATGGTGTCTGTCAAACCTGTACTGATGGTAACTACATCATTACTGAAAGTCCTAATAACAGAATGGTTAACACTGATTGCCAATCTTGTGGAGCTGGTTATGCTTGTCCTAATATTTTCACTAGATATCAATGTGCTGCTCAAACTTATGGTCTTGGTGTTGATTCCAGTGACTGTAGAGGTTGTTATGGTACTGTAAGTGCTACTAACGATGCTTGTGACAGAGTTGTTTGTGCCGAAGATGAAACTTATAGAGGTGGTAAATGTGTTTCTAAGACTTATGCTTGTTCTGCTCTTGAAGGTTACACTTATGATCATGAAGATATGTTAGAAAACACTGTTGCTTTCAAGTCTTGCTCTGAAACTGCTGATGATAATGTTGCTGGATATACTACTATGGTTTGTACTGCTGAAGGTTGGGTTGAAGGATTCAATTATTGTGGTATGTAGATATTATTATTATGATCATTTTTTTTTTTTTGAAGCTATTTTGTTAATTATTAATATTTTTGAAATATACAATTTATAAATTTTTAATAACATATATGTTAATAATGAATTTTTTTTATAGCTGCTCCTATTGAAGGTTCTATGCCTATTGATGTAGAATATACTTTACATAGTGTTTATTATAAGGATGTTGAAGGTCTTAAGAATGAAATCTTCAATGCTTTCCTTCTTGTTTATCCTTCTTTATTTGGTGATTTAATTATTACTAAGATTGAAGATAAGGGTAATTATGAACAAGATACTATGAGTACTTTACTTGCTATTAGAATTTATGCTTTCGTTAACAAACATGCTGAAATTATCAGAAGCTTCCAATATGCTAACCATAAGACTATGGTTGTTGATGCTCTTACTATGTATGCTCCTAAATTCTTCTTTGTAAATTCTGTTATTGATGTTGAATACAAGGGTGTTCTTACTAATTACAGAAAACAATGTGAAGCTGAAGTTGAAAATTGGGTTGATACTTATCAATGGGAACAACAAATTCTTCTTGAAGGTAGTGGTCATAATCTTTGTGATGGTAGAGATACTGGTGTTGTTCTTCGTAACTGTCAAACTAAGGCTTTCCAAGCTTTCTGGGGTCCTACTGAAGATAATGCTTGTTGGCCTAATGAATATGAAGCTAACACTGCTGAAATCGGAATTCTTAAGGGAACTATTACTCTTAATAAAGTCTATTACAACTTTGTTGGTTATAACGTTACTAAATTCATCATTCCTGCTATGATTCGTGCTCAACCTGTTCAAGTATTTGGTATTGAAATTTCTCCTCTTTGGGGAACTTTAGAAACCATTGCTGAAGGTACTACTCTTCCTCCTCATAATAAATTACCTAAGACTCACTTTAATTTCATGTATGCTATTCCTAGAACTCAAATGGATGCTTTATATGCTACTATGACTACTGGTAACTTCGCTAATAGATTTATGAGTAATCTTAATGAAATTGATGAAAACCGTTTCTTCTTTGAAGTTACTGCTTCCGTTCATGATGTTGTTAGAAACTAAATTTAATGAATATAACTTTATAGTTAAATTATGATCATTCTTTTTATTTATTTCCTCTTCTTTTTTAATGATTAATTTAATGTAAATTCTTCTACTATTTGGTGTATTCATTTTCTTCTTTCAGCCTTGTTCTTTACTTCATTTTATAATATATATATTTATATTTATTTTAAGTATCTAAATTATATATGTATATATTATGATATTCTGTTGTGGTTTATTTACTATATATATATAGCTAGATTATCTTTTATTAGTTTTAATTTATTTTTAATTATTTATTTATGTTTTTTTAACAATCAATTTACGAGTTTAAAAGAAGTATAAAAGTTTCATCATTTTTTCCTTTTGTTCAATCTCCATTATGATGTTTTTTATATATTTTAATTGACAGACAAGTACAAACAATAAATTAAATAGTTTTGATA